>JAMKCH010072779.1:0-61555 GCA_023653785.1 Ophioderma brevispina | reverse complement strand
AGGCACTAAGGTTCTTGACTGCCGTTTCGCTCTCACTCAAGACATACCACCTGGCGGCATCACTTACTTCGATTGAATAATAGCACATTTGTGTGAAAAGCAGTGGGGGCAAATTAATATTTGGAAAACATGATGTTTGTCCTTCAGTTAAAGGTTGCATGTAAGATGGTCTTTTGCTTTCTGGTTTGGGTTTCAATGATAGACAACTGTGCACTTCCGACCTAAACAAACGTTTGCAATGCCAGAAAGTTCACATATGAAATTCTCCCCTCGGATACCATCACAACACTTTTTGTGGGCGCCAGCTTTGCTGGAAGGACCACTTTGCATTCTGTTGTGTTTGTGGGTATGTGTGTGTATGTATGTGGTCACTAAAAATGTTAAGTTTTTTAAAAATGACCTCAATTGAAAAGTTGCAAGTCAATGGAACCAAACTTGTTCATAGGTGCACCATGGGATCCCAAATGTTGATAAGGTCACGGTCATGTGCCATGGTTAAAGGTCATATGAGGTTCAAGTTGACCAATAGGCTAAAAATGTACAATTGACTCAATTGGAACAAACTTGTGTCATAGGTGCACCAAGGGATCCTTCATATGTGCTGAGGTCAAGGTCATATGCCAAGTTCAAAGGTCATGAGGCGGCACACGATTTATTGCTTTGAATATAGCTGAGCGCGAAAGCCGAGAACAGCGATATTCTAGTTTTAATCAAGTCAGGGCATCCACCTTGTAAGATACGCTTCTTCATCCATTTCATGGTGGATTCTCTTCCACAGCGTAACCTGAAGCAAATAAAAAGCAAAGAAGAAGAACCTTGCCTCAAACCAGCATCCCCAATTCAATGTGAATAACAAGCGCTTCAAATGCAAAATATTGAGTACGGCACACACATTGGCAAAATTTTGTATTGTGCCACCACCATATGAATTCGGCAGCATCAACGGATAAACAGGCCATGAGGTTAGTATGGTGCGTGAATACTAATTCATCCCCATACCTTTGAAAATCACGGGCTTTTAGGGCATGAAAGTTGATTTTGGTTTATTGTTACCCGCCCGCATCGCTTTTGGAGACTAAAATACCGCGTCAAAAATTCAAGAGCCAAAAATAATTCAATAATTATTTTCCAAATATCGCCATTTTCAACAGGTGTAGCACTGGAAACATATTTTTGTTTGTAAAACACTCTAGTTTTGATAACATTCAAGGTCAAGGACAAATGAGATGATAAACTAGTCCAAATCTTTATGGGACATACAATTCCAATAAACAGGGCACAAAAAGAATACACTACCAGTGAAGTTCATTGCTGAAACTATTGATTTTCCGTCAGTGCATGAATAGATCACACCAGTCACCTGGAATTTTCTATTACTATATGAAAAATCAATAGTCCCTACTGATGTCATCACCATCAAATATTGAATGCTTCTCGCCCCTCCTCGTATAGACTTGCACACACAACATCCAAGTATATTTGCATTTCTGGACATTTAGCAAACTAGGCTTTTTTTGCGGCCCTACCTTTTGTGAAGATTTCTTCGGCGCATGATTCTGAATGAATATCTGATGAAATAATGAAAAATGAAAAAGTCCACCTCATCAACCCAGGGAAAAATCAAGTAACGATAAACCTCGGAATGATTTCAGGCCTTTTCTTCACCGATCTTTTGCTGCTTCGCAAAAAGGTAGTTTTAGTCAGCGCCAGCTTATTCTCAATTTCTAGCCTACAACTTAGTCAAGTACTAGTACTTTATGGTATTTTGCGTGTTTTATTATATTTTTAACCAAAACCAAATTTTACCCCAAAACAATTTTTTACATGCCTCCGTGACTTGCCAAAAAGCCTGCGCTTTGCCAAAAATTGGGCTCTTTCTTAGTTCCAAGGCGCGGCACTCTTTATACCTCTGTCCATCAGTTATTTCGAGCTTCGAGAAAGTTTTAAAAGGTCGGTAGTTGATTAGCAGTTCCTTTCTTGCAAATTGCTTACCTGCATTCACTACATTTCAAAGTCTTTCCCATATCTTCTGTCTGAGTCAGTGACGACTTATCTCTTGTGAATGTGTCAAAAGCCAGGTGCTTGGGCTTCACAAAATGCTGTACTTGAATATTCCTCCTAATAAACGCAATGATGGCACTTAATCTTTCAGAGCTGTCCGTCGACACCTCCACTGGATTCACCCTCTGAAATCAAGTAGATAGATAAAGTTGACTCAGAAATTTCTCCCAACCCCCAAGACTGCCCACCATTGATTTTGATACCAAATCAGGTTTTTTTGTATGCATAATGTCTGTCCACACACTTATCCTGTGTAAAGTGGGTAAGCTCAAATGGTGTCCTTTATGAAATCACAAACTTTGTATATAACTTCCAGATCAGAATTTTTTTTTCTATACAGACAATATTTATGGAAACTGTGTAAATACTGTTATACTACATACTGCGTCATTGAGTGGAGTTTTTCTAAGCAAAAAGAACAAATTGCTGACAGGTGTATACCATCTCCAATGCGATGTCCTAAGTCTGAAGGAAACCCACAGAGGAATTGATAGCCATCGACAACCATACCAGGAATAGTCCTAGCCATCGAGAGACCACATCCACATATGGAAGTGCTATATATTTGAAAACAGGCACCATTGTAGAAGCACAACCTCAATGTCGGCTGACAACATCAAAGGATCACTATTAGCTCATCTCTGTCCATAGTTATCTACAAACCTCCCCTCAGAAGATTTCAAGCACCCACAATTCAATCTCCGGGCAATCTCCACCAAACCTCATTTCTTCATTGGCGATTTCACCAGCCATAGTACCCAATGGGGGCTACAATGCACCAATAAAGACGGACAGGCTGTCGAAGAATGGTAGACACTATCCAAGGCAACATCTACGCTCCTTAAAAGACCCTAATCTGCCGCCATCATTTTATCGTGTCCGTTGGAAGAGTTACAACTTAATCTTATGCTATTTTTTAGCAAAAACATCTCTAACCTGTGTAGCAAGATTGTTCTGGATCCTTTTCCACTAACTCCACATCGACCAATCGTTATCCAAGTCAACGCTGCTGCCTAAGACCAAACAAAGTGCCTTGTCTGCATTCTTAACTACCGGAAAGCAGACTGGCAAGATTTACTGATGACCTGGGTCAGAATGTGAAGAAGATTACTCCAAAAACCCCACACTATGAACCAAGGACATCGCCGTATAAGGAATGGAAGGACGCCCTCTATAGTTTTCATGAGAATGTGATGAATTTTGAAACATTTGACATTATAAATGTCAACATGTTCAAAGTTACTCTTTTCGTGGTTTTCAAAAAAATCCACTTAAATACATACACTCTCAAAAAGTCGCTTTTCATTTAAAATTTATAATACAGGGCTTCAATGGGTAATTTTAAAATTTCCAAATGTAAACCCTTTCCCCCCCCAAGAACACCAATACCGTTTTGCAAGGATGTGCGCTATATTAAATAGCACATATATGTGTAGGTGGCATTCTGGTTCTGGGGGGGGGAAGACCCCATTTTTGTGGGCCGCCAGCTATAGGCTGGCAGGACCACTTAGCATCCGTTGTGCGTTTGTATGATGTGTGTGTTGTGTGTTTGATGGTGTGTGTGTGTCAAAAATGTTAAGTTTTTTCATGGGGAGGCCCACAGCTTATAGTCTTTGAATATAGCGAGGCGCCGAAGAAAGCCGAGAACCGGCGCGAAATTCTGAGTGTTTCTGGGGGGCTGAAGCTAAAGGAACAACTAGAAACCATAACATTACTACGAGGTAAGGATGCTTAATCTACCAACGGCTCAGTTCAGTAGCCTTGGATGGGCCATGTTAACAACCGCTGACCATTCTGGTTCGGTATCATCAATCATACTAAATGCAGGGGTTGTATTTTGCTCATATACTAGGTGAATGAAAGCTATTGAACTCTGCGCCATGTGAATGAGATTTTAATAGTAGAGTGAGAGTTTACTTGCTCATGATCAGTGGCGTATCCGAGTGGGGGCATAGGGGGGGAAGAGTGCCCCCTCGGAAA
Source organism: Ophioderma brevispina (assembly GCA_023653785.1). Lineage (NCBI taxonomy): Eukaryota > Metazoa > Echinodermata > Ophiuroidea > Amphilepidida > Ophiodermatidae > Ophioderma > Ophioderma brevispina. Next base: position 57,514 of record JAMKCH010072779.1, on the reverse strand, counting down.
ATACATACTGATGTGGAAATCGGAAATAAAACACGGACATTTCATGTTAATCAGCCCCTTTCGGAGGCATTTGCCTGCGACCGGGAAATTTTTTGCTTGTGATTAGGAAATTTTTGCACCTACCGGGAATTGCCCCCTCGGAACCACCGGGCTTGGGCTACATCCGGCTCAATGATAGAAATGCGGCGGTCAGGGCCATTTAAGCTGCGCCATTGTGTTTGCAAATAAGTTTTTGCTTGGGTGTGAAACGGTTCTATAATCAACTCCAATCTTAGCACTCATTACCCACTCACCGTAAGCTATTAGGCATTTGGGTATTGTAATTAAGGGCTGCCTCGTGCAGCCTCTTTGTAGCTCATGAGGACAAAAAGGTCTAGCTAGGCATCATTTACAAGCTCCTAAAGGAGCTATGCAACATCTTCCTGTTTCCTCTTCAATTACCATACTGGTCTTGCATGGAGGCATGCTGTAAGCCTTGCTTTTTCCAGAGAGGCATGCCCCTGAAGTTTCTCACTTTTCTCTCTTTTGTCCTTTCTTGATACATGTATTTTGAGATCAAAAACACCTTGCATACATGGATAAGTGTGGTAAAAACACGCAAGTCAAATTGAGGAACTATAGACTATATGAAATTACTATAGGGCCTTCCTTCCTTTCTTATCCGGTGATGTCCTTTGCCTAGTAATGAACAGGACTGCCCGAGTTTTCATACTTGAGGCTTTTAGACAGATACATACCAGGCCTTTCTTAGGTCCTAGTGGCTAAGACTATCAAGAGTTACTACCGATGTTTGAAAGCTGATCCTTTTACTCACGAAACCACTGCTAAAGGATGAGGAAGTGTCAGAGAGATCTCCCAGGAAAAGATCAAACCTGGCATACCGTGTTGTTCCTAAATAAACGCCCCATCTCTAATAACGCCCCTAAACGATTTTTTGAATAAAACCTCAAGAAAGTGAGTTAAGCTTACCTAAATCACATGATTATGGCCGGGACTGTCCGTAATCCGTATCTAATCGCGTTGTGCACTTTGTAACGAGTGAATAAGTATGGAACTCTGACCTTGGTGTGTGCGAACAGCGTCACCCACTGCGCGTTCATTTGTATTTATTGGTAACTAGCGGGAGGCCCGCGCTTTGCGCTGGCCTCCCGCTAGCTGAGTGGACGGGAGCTATCACCTGAAATGGAACAATCAATGACCAGATAGCAATTCACTGAAGGATCAAGGTCCCTCCCGTCTGTCCCGTATTTGGCATCCAATTCAGTGCAGTAAATTTTCCAACCCGCGTGGTAATCGGTCCTGGGTGCTAGGAGCCCGGAAAATAAGAAGTTCAGCCCTTGCGGTTTTGACAAAAGTCAGAGAGGTAGAGAATGAGAGAGGAAGAGTGAGTGAGTGCGCGAGCGAGCATCTGACCGACCGACCGAGCCGCCCCATCACGGTGGGACATTTTTGATGTCCCCACTTTTATTTACGGTGCTAGCCTTTTTGATGGAGAAGATTATCTTCTTTCTTAGTGGTGTCTAATTGCACGTCCCCGCGTATACGTTCCGGTTTTTACACAGTTTGAGAGACGGGAATGAGAAGATATGGTATGTGCGAAGACGTATGGATGGTGGGGGACCATGAGTGGGGACCCGCTAAGGACCCCACATAGGGGGTTAAAAGAAGTAAGGTCCCTAACTATGAATATTTTTTTATTGAAACAGTTTTTCAAAATTGAAATCGGGGGCGCTTTAGCGAATTAGTAATGATTAAACCATGATTTCCCCCAAGGGTTAGAGTTTCTCCCTACCTTTCATAGTGGGATCCCCAGTATGACGGTTCTTTGCAAGGAGAGAGAGTGGAGTGAGTGGAAGAGAGAGGGGGAGCGGAGAAGTGGAGGAAGAGAGGAAAGAGATAGGGTGAGAAGAGAGCCCATTGGCAGATATAGGGGGCCCCATTTCCCCCTCCTGTGACAATGATCCCTACTTACGTTGAGAAAAATACTCATAACCTACGACATTTTTTCATTTTTTGTACCGCTATGGCGCGGTTAATAATTTCATGCTGGGCCTCATCTTGGTTTCGCGAATTACAACAAACACAATTAAGATTTTGTTTTATAAAAGGTTCGTCATGATTAAGGAAGTGGACTACTTACCATTTCAAATCGTTTCTATCAAATAATACATGAGAAAATTGCAAGGGTCTGCCTTCGTGCCTGCAACCCCGGGCCTTTCGCGGAAGGTGGACAACCTCCCGCACCCACCACCTGGGCCGTCTCCATAAACAATCTTCATCAATACTTTTCAAATCAAAACACCTTTGCATCACTTATAGGCCACAGAAGCACCCACATCCCCAACGCTCATGGGGGCAACGCCACGCATGGCCACTTCTCACCACTGTTAACTTCAAACCCCATGCACCTCATCCCCCCTCCGGTATAGGTTCGGGAAAACGAAGTTGGTAAAATGGGGCCTACTCCCAGATACCCCCGGGCCCGCAATTTCTCTTTCTCCTCGGCTGCCCGTATAACCCCAACCCTAAATCTTAACTTTTTTTGGTTTTTTTTGTGGCTTACGAAGTTAAGTTCTATGAGAGTGCTGGGTGATGATCAATATGTCATCAACTTATTTCCCATTACTCCCAGTATGAAAAGCACAACAGTTTATATTGAGGAGTTCAGCAAAAGGTCTATATGGCCCAAAACACCACCACCCTTGGCATCTAACACCGCAATAACATGGCGAACTATCAAGAAACGCCAGAAGTGTTACCACTTGTACACGTGTACACACATTTACTTGATTAGAACTAAAATCATCGTCAATACTCTTGGTTCACTGAAGTTGTCTGGCGACTCTTTGCATGCAGTGTTAGTAAGGTCTCTACAAAGAAACAGGAACCATTTTTTGGACTCAGGTCATTAATTGATATACACCACATGTGTTATGTGTAGGCCTGGATGTTTATGTTTTGGCTAGCGTGAACCCCGGACACACCTGCCGTTTTTGTCACATGGAGTATGTTACCTCCTTAAATTTAGAAAGTTTTCTTTGTATGACCAATTAAAAAAATTCTTCTTTTTTTCCCTTTGAATGCCACTTCATTTTCTTAGAACTATTGTGTCTGTTGTACTTTGTGTGTGTGTGTGTTTTGCTAGTGTGCATGTGCTTGTGTGTGTGCAATTGGAAATTAAGGTATAATGGTAAAAATGTGTCCATAAAAATTAACAAATGTTTCAACATGGTGGGATATAGACAGCAAACATTAAATGTACAAGGTTTGGGGGGGGGGGGGTTCTCACATTGGGAGAAGGTCTTGTTTGTAAACCACGTATAAGGTCCCTCATTTTAAGCTCTTTTCGTTTCCAGTTTACCCCCCCAATTTTAGGACCATTTCATACACCTACTTTTCATTTCACGCCACATTCTAACCAAATTTTCTTCAAACCACCCTCAAAAAGTAGCTGGGAATTGAGGGAGATCGCCTATTTTCTTAAAGTTTTCTGACACCTAGTTTCGGAACCCCCCATTTTTTGGGCCTCACATCAGTCCCCCCCCCCCCGGTACAGGTTATTATAGTCGATTCGCGTTGATACGTTTTGTGTCCCCTGAGTTTTGGACCTATTCAATTCAGTCCGGAGAGGGAAAATGTAAGAATTCAAATGCACATGCCACACCGGATTATTTTTGGAGGACACTCCCGGTCAATATAACCCACTCACCTGGCACTAAATACAATTTCATTCATTATGGAAGCCACAATAGTGTAATTTCAGGCCTTGGACATCCTCACCAACATGATTAACAAAGTCCCTGCGCCTCAATTGAAATTATTTTCACATTCGCAAAAATGGTACGGGGTCACATATCAGATGAATCGAGTATAAGAAACCAGAACGCCAAAATTGAAAAAAAAAACAAACCAAAGTTGCAGGAGATCCTTACTGACAAAATGTTGTAAGTCTTGGTTTGACAGGCTCAGTGACTAATTAGCTTGGTGTGACCAGGTGGGAAAGTGTTTACCTTATATTAAATAGGTTTGATTTGGTGGTGAGTTGGTGGCTGACAGGAAAAGGGGATGTCTATTTAACTGCAATTTAGCTTTTAACATAGATCAGGGGTTGAATAACTCTGACCAATTCTGCCCATAATATCTCGCAGTTCCACGGAGGATGTTTTTACTTCTACCATTTCTGGAAATTGAAAAGTGGGGAAGATGTCAAATGGAAGAAATTACTTTTCTTTCAAGTTGTAATAAAGTTGGAGAAACAAGCACGTTAATGATCAATACTGTAATAATAGTGATGGCCGAATCTTGATCGCAGCTATCGAATCTTGCCCGATTTTGGTCGAATCGGCTTTTAATCGGGATCGGGAGAAACGTCATCAGCTACCGATCTACCCTCATCACCGATCCGCCCACACTGACTAAACAACGCCCAAGTTTACTAAATCCAACAGATTTTTTTTAAAGCTTTACCATTTTATTTTGTTCGATGTGACCTCCTACATTAATGTCATTATAAATGCAGCTGGCCACATCATTTACCCGCAAGAATCCTGTGTACACTGTAGATAATTTCCATTACTTTGTGTATTTTTAATACGCTACTTCTGAACGGGAGGTTTTTCCTGGCGGGTGCAAGATCCTCCAAACAATAATGGGAAATTCCATCAACATCTACAGACGGAAATTAGCATGCGTACAGTAGTCATTGGCAGCCATTGTATGGCTGAAAAGAAGAACTCCACTGGTGTGTTTGCCTCATACTGTATTCATCAGTGTTGTAAAAATACGGCTCTTAATTTCTTCTTAAAATTCATGTTTTTGCTCATTTGATAAATATTGAACTCCTTCAACATAATTTAAAGTTTTGCTATTATATAATTATTATATACAGTTATTTATATTTGTAAATCATGTATTTTATAAATGTAAATATAAATAGAGAAAATCTTAAAAGGATAATAGTAAATAAATAAATAAAAATACATATAGAAAAAATTATGTCTTCAAAATCATGTCAAAAATAAAAAAAATAAAACATTAATAAAATTTTTTTTTTTTTTTTTTTAAAAAAAATGACTAAAAAATGAATATAAAAAATCTTTAGTAGACACAACCATTTATTCTCTATGGGATTTGTATAGGGAAGTCTAGCATATACCCAAATCACTATATCTAAAATTATAAGGTCCTCTAATGACGTCATCAGTGACGTCATCACTTTCAAAGTTTTTTATATAATACTTAACTAAACATTCTTCTTCACCCTACGCAACCTTTACCTACGCACCTACATTATACATACGCCTACACCTTCCATACGACTATACTTAATACAACAGTAGCCTATGAGAATAAAAAGGCACGACCGCAGTCGAAGTGACACGGCAGTAGCCGCCTTTGCATTATTTTTAATAAAGTAAAAACAGAAGCTTCAATCCACGAATGTAACATTAAACATAAACTTTATCACAAAATTCCCACGACTTAGCTGTAACCAACCTCACTTGTGTGGTACAGACACAACAGGGCGCTGAGTAAGGGACCTCTCAGCACATGAGTGCACGTGCCATGCTTGATAACATAATACTGCACAGTGGGCGGGTTAAATAATTGATTTGATACACTAGCACGCTCACTCAACTAACAAAATCACGTTGTTTATTTAAGTTAACAATACAACCACTGGCTGCGGGAAGTGAAGATCGAGCCTGTGTTTTGGACGTAAATTCCCTAGACTGTCCATGAATATCGTTTCAACTCATGCAGAGGTAAATGGTTGATAGGTATTGTGAATTTCACTGCGATTTTGGCGCGATTTTCTATTACAAATATAATAATCTGAATCGGGGATGTGATCGGCTCCCCGATCAAACATTTTATGATCTGGAGATCGGCAGTACCGATCTGGGGTCTGGAATCGGCCCATCACTAGTAATATTTCTGTTACTAATCTCACGGCCTGGGGCCACATACACAGCCCTTCTAATCCTCACTGTGTATCTATATTTTACACTTTTAAATCCCTGATATCCCACTTACACTATAAGCAATAAATTGTGCAAAATTAGGTTTTTTACCTAAAATTAATTTTTTTAGTTAGTACCTTGTAGTCAGGATTTTGCTGCCCCTGGTTTGATGCATACTGAAATCAGTGTTGACAAGGACAAGTCCAGCTTCCATGGTGTGATGAGTTGATGGTTGATGGGGTGGGAGGTAGTCAGGTATGATGAATACGATCCATGGGTTTAGGTGTGGGTTTGTGGAGCCAGTGGTTGATGGAATCAGTGGCATCAGCAGGGATTCAAGTTCTGTTGCCATTAGTAGGCCACATGCATTTAATTTTGGAGCCATTGTTCTGTATTTTGTTGTTGTTTTTCTTTTAATTACTGAGGAATTTTGCAAGATGTTAAGACCAAACAGATTGATATAATGTTCAATTTTATAAGATATCCAGGTGATCCAAAATCAAATATTTATTTGTTTTTTACTCAGGTCATGTGTCCTTGAGGGCCTGCTACTGGTATCCTGGTACCCAGTACTACCTGTTCCAGGGCCCAGTTGTCGGCGGCTACACCGTCACCCAGATCGGATTCTGATAGAGGGGGTAGCTGTTACCCGTAGAATGAAAAAAGCCGATCTACCTACAAGGACGTCAGCTCTGACGCTAATGGCGGCCATCATCACATGCCCTTGCATGGTGGGCGTGGTTGCCCAAAGGCTAGGCCCACCGCCGAAACTGTGAATTGACGTCAGTAAGGGATCCGGTCAATTATCTTTTGGCTCCATAAATCCTCACGCTCGTATTGGCTTGAGTGAGGTGTCATCCGGGCCACCCTCGGTACGGGGGACAAACACCGGATTTAAACAAAACTTTTAAAACTAAAAAACAAACATGAATACAATAACAAAAAAACTAAAAACAATAATTGGACAATCAGTAATGATGTGTTGCAACGGTCCTTGACTTGCCTTTAGGCCTTTTGAGCATTTCTGAGAAGCCCGTTTCAATTTTTTTTAAATTAAAAATAAAAAGTGCATTTACATTAGGTTTTTGGGCTACTACTGGGAACAAACTTGATTTTTTTGTTTGGCCTTAACAATGAACAAATTTCACTGGCTATAGGCCTATATCCCCAACTTCCATTTTCGATAAGACTACATCACCTGACGATCACCGCAAAAATGTGGTAGCGTTTTTTTCTTGTTAGATCTAGGGGCAATTTCCCCCACCAAACAAAACGGGCCGCTCCCGTGATTTTGAAAAGTGGAAAAAATGCAGTTAGGACGTTAGAATAGGGGAATTGTCACTATTGTTTGGTTTCATCACCTCATTGCAACAACTCACGCCACACACTCTGGAGTAACCACGCATCCTTGATGCTCTCGTTGTTTTTTTTTTGTTTTTTTTGCTTTTACCTGTGAGATCCCGAATGATGGATTTCCCCCTTGCAGCTGAATTTCATTGCGCCAAATGATATCATGGCAAAAAGCGCATAGTACTGGTGAAGCGTGCCTATGTTAATAAAAGACATTGCACAAAATGATTTTTTTTCACAAACCCCGTGAAGTGTGTAGAATAGAAAGTGATTTATTCACGAAAAGGAGCCGGTCCCTGACACAAAGCGCTCACTAGAGTTGACACACTGTGGCTAACACCCCCGCCACAACAGGCTATGATTAACGACCATTTTGGCAATAATTGGCGCATGTCTAGCTAGACCCCCTCTAGTTCACAATCTCCCGCATGGTCCCGTATTCGTACCTTTTTAATAGCTCAAGTTCTTGCAGTTCCCATCACTATCCTGTAACTTCATAGACGGCCTAATTACGATTCTGAATAATAACCGTAAATATTTTCCCATCCTGTATAATTTTTCCGTAATATTTATAATTTTTCTTCTCCAAACTACCCACCCCCGTTGTCCTATAACCTATAGCTTCCGTCCTAACCACCACAAAGCGTGTGTATTAACCATTTTTTCTTCTCCCCCTAGATTTTTTTTTTAACCACAATTTTCTTATACTCCGTTTCTTGGCCAGCTTTTCCCCGTATTTCTGTTTATATTTCTTTTCTCATAACTCACACCTTTTGTATATAGATCCCAGAATCCCTTCATCCTGTAGTTTTTAAATGAATACTCTCCATCGATCATCATTAGCCTATCTATCTCATATTTAATGTTTTTTTTCAAAACTTATATTCTCGTACTTGTCGTCATATCCTGTAGCTCATGAGTTTCCATTTTGAGAATAATAAACGTCAATATTTCACCCCCGTATAACTTTCGATTCTGTTAACTTTTATTCTTCTCAAAGGACTATCCCCCGTGTGCTACCCAGTCCTCCCGTCACTCCTCTTTTCCTTATAACACCTCTCCTCAACTTCCGTTGTCGTAGAAAGTTTCAGAAAAGCGGATCCCTATCCAGGGTGTGAATCAAACAACAGTACATGGTCCTGTCCGTTCCGTGTTATAATTTTCTCCCTCTCGAATTGTGCCAACCCGCAACCCATATCGAACTATTTTTTTGGACGCTTTTCTTTGCACTTCCGCATGCGTATGCAAAGAATCCGCTTGCACTTCCGCATGCGGAAGTGGCCAATGTCCGCGCGCACTTCCGCATGCGGAAGTGTAACATCAAGCGTAGATGGCGGAAGATGCAAATGTCCCGCTTACACTTCCGCATGCGGACGTGCAAATATCCTCGTGATTGCGGAAGTGCAATGGCCAGAGTGCATTCGGAAGTGCACGCGGGCATTTGCAGTTCCGCATGCTTGCGGAAGTGCACGCGGGTATTTGCACTTGCCACTTCCGCGTGTAAGCGGAAGTGCCAATGGTCCGCGTGCATTCCGCATAGCATCTTGATATTGTTGCACTTCGCCGCATACGCGGACATGTCACTTCCCATACGCATGCGGAAATTCACATCAAGTTTTGCACTTCCGCATGCAGCGGAAATGCATGCCCGTAATTGTTGACTTTTATTAAAGTAGTAAATGAGCTCATTAATATATACTGAGTCTTTTGCAACCTTTTAATGTAAAATCAAGTACCTAGTTCGCCAAGGTATGTCAATTTGCAATGGATATAGTAAATCAAGCATTTTTTATCAATTCAAATTGGGATTTCCAAGTCCCTGTTGATTTACACATGTCCCAACAGTGATGTTATTAACTGCTCTATATAACAGGGATATCTTCCAATTACCAACCAATATTAAGGCATATTAGGCCTATACTTCGCCACAATATGGTCGACCATACGCTCGAGAGATATCAATTCGCAAACAATGCGGGATCTAAACAATTTATCGCGACAAAAGGGGGTCTTTTGCAATTCGAACAACAAACGAGAGGTTTGCACTTGCCACAAAACGGCACGTGTTTTATGGTATATAATCAAATTACTTTCCAGCGACAAAGTGCCGCAAATCGTGGTCGATATGTCAATCATTTTCCTTGACAGAGACCAATATTGGGGAGTCCACGTTCCATACGGTAACCGACAAACGCTTACAAGGTTTGCACACATGCATTCCTAGACGTCGGCTATGCATTCCTCCTGCGTAGAATTCGCCGCCGTGACCCGTAGACTTGCTCGCTGAATGCATGGGCTTTCACACTCCGGCACCCCTACGAATGTGATCGATAAACATCCCACTACAAACGGTTCTTCAAAGACTGCCTACACCGTTGTTCCAAAGAGAATGATTTTGTGCCCTGTTTGATATATTATTAATACAAAATATCTTTAATAACCAAATTTAAAAAATACAGCAATTAAAAAAAAGAAAAAAATCCCCCCCAACACACACCAGCCCTACATACTGCCATGCCGCCCCTCGCATAATCCCCCTCTGCTCTTCATCCGGGGGATCAAAGTAGATTTCCTTTCCTCCTTACAAACCATAATCTGCCCCACAGCCATTCGTCATAGGCAATGAACAAGTTGTGCTGTTTAGTTTTTAACTATTTTCTTTAAAAGAAGTATTAATAACTAAATAGAAAAACACAACATATTTTTAGATTTATAGTTGACATAACGACCCCTATTCTGTTCTCCTCATCCAAAGGTATTTTGCTAATTAATAAAATTAACATGTTTCGGAAATTGCAACTTCTCAATATGATCACAGACCCATGCTTTGAAAACTTTCACTCAGGTGGCTCCGTTTCAGCCTATTACATGAATGGTTATCGAACCATGCTGCGGAGAAGGTTTTTTTTCACGACCCTGTAATACCCATACTTTGCGCGGCATAACCCTATATAAATGAACCGGAAGGAGAGAAATTTTTTACCCATTTTCCAACAGCGCACCGGAGAAAAGTTCACTATTAGACGATGGTTAAACAAGATCGACCAAAAGTGTATTTTGCTATAGATCAGCCGCTAAATCCGTTTATGATGTTTATTTGAATGTTTAAACAAGGTTGGACGATCAGGCTAATAAGCCGTTGTTTAAAGTTAAACAACTTGATATTTTGTTTATACCAGCTGTGGCCTACATATCTTTTTGGGGTCATGCCCGACTTCTCATTTCGTCATTCCTTAGCAATTTATTGTGTTACACGAAATATTATTGTCATTTTTGACAACTTAAATATAGTCACACTGGATTTGTATCATTCAAGGAAATCAAAAACCAAAATGTATTATAATGTTTAATTAAGCATTTTGTAGCCTTTACAATTAATTTTTATCATCAAGATATTTTTCTGACTTAGGTTTTGGTTAGGTTAGGTTTTCGTTTTCAGTCTTCATTCTACCTGAAGTAAGTTATGAATGTTTTGTACCAGAAGAAAATGCTATTATGTTTTCTCATTTACCCGGTAAAATCTTCTTGCTAAAGATTTTGATTTGGAAGTTAATACCGAAATGAGCCCCAGTTTGGTCGACCAATAGTAATTTAAAACACGTAGGCCTAATAATTCTTGGGTCTTACAAAATTACGTTTTTCGCTCTTCGCTCACATCAAAACGGATTAGTATCGACGCGAACTTTACAGATATAAAAGAATGGCAACTTTTTGATAGGCCTACAGTGTCGAATTTCGCCCCGCCGAAGTGCACGCGGCCATTTGCATTTCCGCATGCTTGCGGACGTGCAAATATCCGCTGCACTTCCGCATCCATGCCGGAAGTGCCAAATGTCCGCATCCTTGCGGAAGTGCAAAGTCCTCGTGTATGCGGCAAGTGCAAATATCCGGTGCTACTTCCGCATCCTCGTTAGTGCATGTCCGCGTGCATGCGGAAGTGGCACATGGTCCGCGTGCATTTCCTTTGCATGCGGAAGTGCAAATGTCCGCGTACATGCGGAAGTGGCAAATCTCCGCGTGAATGTGGACATTTTATTGACATAAGTAATGATTATACTGTCTTTACAAACTTTTAACGTCAAATCAAAGTAAGCCTATGTCTCAAGTAGTCGTATTAGCATTAGGCTACAGTAATCTATCATTTATTTATCATTCAAATCGCTAACAGTGTTGATTACACATTGTCACAACCGGATGTATTGATTGGCTCTACCAATCTACCATTACCAAACCACTATTAAGCATATTAGACCTCTCCGATTCGTCGGCCACAAAGATGGGTCGGCAAACGAGAGACTATACAATTCGCCCCCCAACAATGCGGAATCTGAAAATTATCGCGCAAGGAGTCTTTTGCAAGGACGACAACAAAAGAGCGAGCGATTGCACATTGGCCACAACGGACCGGTACCCCCTACCGAAGTAAGTCCGAATTAACTCAAGTCCGAAGAAATTGCTTTTGGATTGTCCCTACTTAAACCTACTTTCTTCGCATGAACAAAGGCCCGATACAGAGTTGATATTGAGTTTTCTAGAAGTGAAATATACAGGAAGTTAAATCTAATAAAGAAAAGAACCAAAAAACGAGAGAAAAAAAAAAACCAGAAAAAAAAACCCACTCACACACATCAAAACATACAAAAAAAGTGTTGGAAATGGAACACAGTACAAACAGTATAATTCATAAAAACCTCTTATGATTTTCTCGTGTTCAAAATGGACACGGAAAAAAGACAGCAAAAAAAACACAAAAAAACAGACTAAACGTCTAAGGAAGTTTAGTACCAGTTAAGAAAAATTAAAAGCACCCCGCCCCAAAATGGACAGTTGTTAGATTAAAAAGTAGGGGAAATTCTTGAAAGAAGAAGAGACGGTTAAAACAAAACACACAAAATTCAGTAATCGAGAAGTATAACGTTACATCTACTACTCTAATCAATTGTCTATCCGGGTTTTTTTAAAAATCGATAACTCCGTCTTTGTTATGCGATGGTTAAGAGCTGGCTTGCGTCTTTCGGACTAAACAATTTCGGACTTCGTATGAATGTGCGCAACGGACACTTGTTTTGGTAGTAACAAACACCAATTTTAAGGGCCCCAAATCGATGGTCGATATTTCAAATCATTTTGTTTGAAAGAAAGGATTGAGGAGTCACGTGCAATAGCGTTAACACAACGGCTTTACCATTTTTTTAATACAATGGATGGGCACGGCGCACGACCAGCCACGTCACTGTAAAAAAGAACTATAAATTATTAACAGGAAATCCCTGGACAATTCTGCTAACATACCGTAAAATTTACAAGTATACTGTAAACATTATAATTCCGAAACACTCAAAAACATATATATTTGGTGAGTTTTACAGCGATTGTGAACGTGTGTAGATTAAAAAGCACTGACGATCACCCCTACTTCGTAGCCCTATCTATCCACAATGTTTTGCAGTGCATATACTGTGAAAATTGACAGTTTGTTTAAAATGTAATTACATCAAACTAGTAAAATAATACAGTAAATTTGAATGAAAACCTGTAAACAAAGAAGCTGTAATTTTATACGGGATTTTGTTGGCAGAATGCTGCCAGTATTTTCCTGTAAAATTTACAGTATTTTTTTCCTGTCACGTTTGTAGGTACTTAATCGTATAATTGAAAATTCATAATTGTGTCTAATAATTTGATGCTCATTATAATTCGAATAAAGGCTCCACTTTTAAATTGTGTCATTAATAAGGCCTGGAAATTGAACCATAAAATACAGTATTTTGCTGTACATTTCCAAATTACAGTCAATACTGTAAGTTTTGTACAGTAGTTTTTAACTGTAAATTGCACTGGTATTTTTTTACAGTGTACTACAGACACCATACATACACACCCCTTACACATATACTAACAAATATACGTATACACACCCACACACATTTTTAATAGAGTTCTTCCAAACATAACACACACACATTATTTTTGGAATTAAGAGTTCTCTTTTCCAAAAAGGTTGCGTTGACGGTAATTGTCAAAAAGTCGTCTTTTAAAATTCTTTAATAAACAAAACGAGAATACGTTGCTTCTTGTCATTTAAGTGTTGTATAAAAGGTGATTTTTCACACATCTGGCAGGGGTAAAAGTCTGTTAAATTTCCCTTGTCATGTTTAGGAAAGTCTTTGCTTCTGTAATATACTGCAGTAATACCATACTGGGGCCAGTATTGTCAACCTACGTTCGCAGCTTGTTGGTTTGTTTTTCAACAAATGCACAATTCATCCAAGGAAACAATGTCCGTTTTAAAATTCTTACTCTTTCCCCTGGCCCGTTTTCCCCCCCCCCCCCCCCCTCCGCTTGATAAAAATATCCTCCTTGTCCTACCTGGAGAACTAGTAGTTAAAATTTCAATGTCCGTTTTTTTTTTTTTTGGGGGGGGGGGGGGTGTCTATCAAATCAAACCAAAGCCCTTGTCCGATCGCCCTGGGGGACCCAAAGACCTATCAGTAAGGAGTATCAATGTTGGAGATCGGATAAAGGCCGTATTTCCCTCATTATCATTCCAGGCTTAATTCTGAATAAAGAAGCAGCGTCGCTCTTTCCATTAACCAAAGAGCAAGATGTAAATAATCCGAAAAGGCACTATAACCCCCCAATTTCTGTGTCTTACATTCAACTTTAAAACTACTCTTGTCAATTCCTCAGACATTGAACCCTTTTCATAGCTTAGTGACTTTTCCATTCTTGAATAATTATACTGTTCACTAAGTAAATTGTGTTTAACAAAATTGAACAGAACTCTGAGGTAAATTTTCAAAATGTCACGGTTTCTTCGCATTGTTTAGTGTGCGTCGCATTAAATTTTCGTACGTACATATACATAAATCGCGGCTAAGTTAGTTTAGCTTACAAGCGACGGAAAGCGCAAACGCAACATACAATTATCATGCCGAGCGTTTTAAATCTGAAATGTAAAAGAGCCACTACCACATTCTAAAAAAGGATTTACACTCATAAAAACTACTTAGAAAAAGTGAAAATACACAAAAAGGAGTGCAATTCCAGTCAAAAAAAACAGTGAAAAAAAATTGGATACGGGAAAATATGTCAGTCCGAGCCCACAGGGGTGGTGACTTAAATATTTTGGTTAATTTGGCAAATCTATTTCAAATTCCCACTAATTAGTCAGACCCGCCATACAAAGCTGTAATTCGTAACCCGGATCCGTATCTCATACGAAAGGTGGTGGTAGTCCTTAAGGGTAACAGGCAGGCCGCGAGGTCTTGAAAGGCTTTATTTTACGTTCCCCGTGTGCACAGTCAACATGGATTTGAATATTAATTAGATTGACTAGTGATATAAAAACCACTGTATCGGTTGCTTTACAAACTTTGTAAAAAAAATGTACAGCAGTATAGTTAAGAAACCCATTCTTGTTGATCATCCTTTAAAGTCAAGAAAATACATTTCAAATTTTGATCCAAATTGGAGCTGATGTTGAGTAAAAATATATTGAAGATTACTCTTTCAAAAAAAATTGAAAATGTCACCTTAGGAAGATATCAAGGCGGAGATCCCTAATCATTGAACCGATACCGTATTGGCTTCAAAAGATAACAACGGATTAAACATTGAATTGGGGTAATACGGCCAGGAACTAGCGTTTTTATAATCAATCCTACTAAAAAGGACGCTACAATATACTATTGTAATGGTACTGAATGCCAAGGAAAATGGGGACGTGGTGGTAACAGGTCGGTCGGGTCGACTATGACTATTTAGGGCGATCCTGCTGCCAAATCAGCAGCTGTGGTGTGAATGGGAGATATGCACCATGTAAAGCCCGGACAATGGGAGCAATTTTGTGAACAATACAGGTGGTTGCGATGTCCGTTGATTTCCAGCGATATGTAGGAGCGAGAAAAATTGTGTATATTTCCTTTCACTATTTTTATCAGAAAGGTTGATTATACTACAACTGGCTTGGAACTTCATCTCATTTTAGCACCATTTATATATTTAAAGTTAGTAATACGGTCAGGAACTAGCAAATTAGAACATCACTTTGCGCGGAAAAATCAAAATTGCAGGGAAACTCGTGCTCGCTGTATTGCAGCATAAATGTCTATTATGATTTAGAAACTTGGGGCCAACGATGAGGCTGTGTTGCAGAGGACGGTCACCGACGCATCACTGATCAATCTCGTATTGAACGAGCTTGCACGTAACGTTGCCTTGTGCAGTTCACGAAGAGGGGCGGTATGCCTGGTAATTAACGTGATGAAAGCAGGCAATTAAGTTCCTCGTCTCTTCGCAGAATGAGAATAATTGGTTGTCAATAAAAACAAAAATTCTTTGGCTCTTTGTTGAACATTTGACCCTTAATTCTAATTTATTTGTATTTAAAGCTGGACTGTGTGATTTAAACAGAAATGGTCACGCCTCTACCAAAGAATTTATATGGTTGTATATAAACTGCCTAATTAGGTGACTAGAAACAGACCATTTTGAACTAATTATAAACGCTGAATTAGCTTTGGAGGGGAAAAATTGATTCCAAAATGCTCTTCCATTTTTAGAAAAAAGGTTGCAAAGTCGCTAAGTATTAAGTGTTCTTTTCATTGAAAAAAATAATAAAGGCCCGGCATGCGGAAGTGCCAATGCCCGCTTGCACTTCCGATGCGGAAGTGCCAAAGGAATGTTGCAATCCGCATGGGAGGTGCAAATAATGTCGCAATTAGCATCCGGAAGTGCAAGCGGAATATTGTTTAGTTCCGCATGTACGCGGACATTTTGACCTTCCGATGCACTGCGGAATTTGCACTTCACGAATGCTGAAGTGCAAACATTATTTTTGCACTTCCGCATGCGTATGTGCAACATTTCCTTTGCACTTCCGATGCGGAAGTGCAAGCGGTTCGTACACTTCTGCATGCGGAGGTGTACGCGGATCTTTGCACTTCCGAATGCACGCCGACCTTTGCACTTCCGCATGCGGAAGTGCAAAGGAAAGTTTGCACAATCGACATGCGGAAGTGCAAGGGCACGCGGATCTTTGCACTTCGCATGCGGACGTGCAAGCGGATCTTTGCAGAGTACCGAATGCGGAATGCAAATAAATCGGTGTTTGTAATACCTGCATTTTCGCAAGGTTTTCTTTTTCCCTTTTTCTCATTAACCCTGTATTCCAGCATGAGTATTTAATTTTTTCTCATAGGCCCAATTGCAGTATACCGTCCGGATTATTCTATTCTCTCCCAAAGAAGTGTCAGGATTGCACTAGCAACTTTCCGTATCTAGGCATAATTACACCCCCTCCCCCCGTGTCTCGCATCTCGGTCGTTGCAGAAGCGTTGAAAAAAAAGCGGTGGGTACATCCTAAAGTCTCAGTATTTTTGTTTCTCAATTCTTGTTATATGACAGTCCTGGATCCCGCCATGCAGTAAGTGACAAACAACAACTTGCGCTTTGTACGCTGCACTGTAAACAGTCTGCGGCGGACGACGTTGCTACATAGTTACGCACAGCCAAATCGAAATGGTGTTTTAACGCATAATGCATCAGCGACGCGCTTCAGCTAGCAAATCCGCACGTTTTCCTGTTATTTTATAGTAACTGAACAGTTTTGATAAAGGAATGTCCAACGCCCCATGGCATGGTATACCCCAACCAAGTACAAAAAATCAGAACTCGAGAGATAGACATCTCTGAAAACACTCGGGAACAAGGTTGAGAATCTCTCTTTTATTAATAGATCAGACGCAAATAAGTGTGTGTGAGGTGATTTTTGCGGGATGTTTACTTTCCATTTTGATGTATAAAAACGCCCTCCATTTTGAAAAATGCACCGGCCCCCGGGGCGTATTAGGCACCAATACGTATTGAATCCAACGATTATGACCCGTAACAGCAAGAAAGCATGGTCAATCATCCGAAAGCTCCGAGGGGATCAACAGAAAACCTCCAGCAGGAACTGTCACACCAAAACAAGTTGCCCAAAAACTGTTTTTAAATGGCAAGTGCAGCATGAAGCACAGTAGAAGATAAAATACAGGGTAAGGGTACAGTGGTGACCCGTGTTTTCATCACCCCTTCATTGGAGAATGGAAAATGGTTTGCTAAAACTTTCAACCAGAAAAAGGAGTAGGCCTTGACAAAATCTCAAACTGAGCAGCTGAAAAATTTTGCCAGTCGCAAAGGGAGAGGCTCTTGACCTATAAAAGTGCTACCGTCTTAACTTCCAAAGTTTCCCCAAAACTGGAGAAAAGCACATGTTATGGCACTCCAAAGCCTGGGACAAAATCCATATATCCCAAGAGCTATCGACCAATATCAATCCTCAGCATACATACAAGCTCTTTGAAATCTCCTTGCTCAACCGTCTATCGCACCTGATAGATGGACACCTCATCCAGAACAAGTAGTTTCGGCCAGCAAGTCAACACAAGCCAGTCAACAACAAGCCAAGTACCTCAATCGACACCTAATCAACCCAATGAGCCTTTACCAAAAATTAAACTTGGTTTACTTTACGTTTCTTTTCTTCAACCCTACCCCATAAATAGATCAAAACACCTTCCCATTTGGAAAGTTTTACTTTGAGCAATATTAAAACATTTTCTTATCTTTCTTGGACCATTTTGGTGTTAAAGGGGCATTCATGATCCCCCGACTTACTCAAAAAAGTTGAGATTTTTTATCACCTGATCCATTGGCCTAAGTATAGTATATGTGCCTAATCTTACTTGCCTATTCGATCTACTCTGGAAGAAATTCGTAATTTTGTATTTTCTGTCCGGAAATGGACAGAAATTACGTACAGTGGCCTATGGAGCACCGTGATACAA
This sequence comes from Ophioderma brevispina, assembly GCA_023653785.1. Classification (NCBI taxonomy): domain Eukaryota; kingdom Metazoa; phylum Echinodermata; class Ophiuroidea; order Amphilepidida; family Ophiodermatidae; genus Ophioderma; species Ophioderma brevispina. The sequence continues at coordinate 39,369 of JAMKCH010072779.1, read as the reverse complement.
CATTTGTTCATAACATCAAAACACACAGTCAGAATCAATTGAAAATTTTTGAAATAACCTTTTCTTGGGAATATCTAGTGGACCATAAATAGAATATGAGGTGCTAGGATCACAAAATGCACCTTTAATATAGATTTTCAAATTTAGCAAATCACTGATAGTGCCCTTAATTGTAAGGTGACAAGACTTACCTCAAAACATTATCACCAAGACTTGTGTATGGATGCAGGCTTTTCTTTTTGCAACGGTCTCCTTGGTGCCGCCTCCTGACATCAAGCAGTCAAAAAATTTGTCCATGTACCACACTAAATGAGCCACAGAATAGGTGTCATGTCTTCCGTATGTTTCAAATGCACTGGCGACACTGAAACTCAGCACCTGTACAAATACACAAATGTGAACAAGTTAGTTTGCAGTTTAAATACAAAAAGCAAAGTAACATAATACTCGGACAGAATTTAAAAAAAAACCTGTTTCGCGTCTTTTGCAATGTGCCAATCAAGTGAGAGTGCCCCATGGTTGGCCTGTGTATGGTGTAGGCGTGACAGACTTCAGTACTAACCAATTGCGTCACAGACTGCTTTCAGTGGCAAGGCACACCAGATGTGAAATAGTTTTGTTAATTCTGTCAACTTTACTGAAATTACAGTAAAAAAGTGTGAAACTTGCAACACACAAAATTGCTTCAGAAAATTGACACTTGGCAAATATACATTGTATGTGACATGCATTAGTTCATTCCATCTAAAAAAAATAGTAAAACAGGAAGGTTCATCTTTAATTTGCTTGAGAGGTGGATTATTCTGTATTGATGTGTTGTAATCATCAGAATTGCATTTCAGATCCAATGCTGGAAAATTTGCAGTACCACTCATGATGTGTAACTATCCTGATATCAGCACGCATTATGGGTCCAGTAGTATTTTAGCCTGAGAGCACACATGATAAGAGTACTAGTAATAAGTTTCTCACCTGTGCGGCAAGCTTGACCTTCAGCTGTTATTTTGCTCATGGTGAAACCCAGGGGAATTTTTGATTTTGTCTAGAAGAGGTTCTTCGGCCATGTTGATAAGTTGCTGCCATGTGATCGGTTGCCCTTTGTACTGAAAATAAATTATAAACATAGCAGGCCATGAGATATAATGTCACAGAACACGAATCATTATGAAAACAATTAAGCACATAAAGAAAATTTATAGACCCTTTCAAACAGTGTTCGAAATAAGCAGTTGGCCAGTTGTCAGAGACAACCAAAATGAGCTACGGACAACCCAAATTGACTATGAAGTTGTCCAGTTTTACTTGGAAAAAGGTTGATTTTTAATAAATGTTCCGGGGGCATTAATTCCACTACACAGTCACCTATGGGACGTACACATTCTACCAGTGGCGTAACAGGCGGGGGGAAGGGGGGCAGGTTGCCCCCCCTGACGACTTTGGCCGGGAAAAAATTTGCAAAAATCATGCTAAATCAGCCGTTTTTTAGCCCTCTGATCGGGAAAAATTGGCCTTTTGACCCCCCTGAGAGGGAAAATTTCCAAAAACTGGGAAATTTGCCCCCTCAGAGCAGGTAGGCCCGTTACGCCACTGCATTCTACAGTTGCAGTTTACACGCGGTTCAATCACATTTGAACACACTATTTTTAACTTATGAATTAGATTCATGTTTTAATGTGTATTTCACATGCACAAACCTCTAACTTGTGTTATCTTCTCACCATGTTGTGCTCAAATGATTAAGTTAAACAAAATAAACATGGGCAACCTAAAAATTGTAGCAGACAAACTAAATTTCCTGTCAGTTTGTTTTTAAAACAAGTTTTCATTGCAAAAGTGAATGTTAACCTAGGTTATTGTCAAAACATATGAACATCAACAGTGTCTTTTCGTGCAATTTCAGTTCCATTCTTCCCTGAGTGGATTTATCTACTTCAAATCCTTTTTCAAACAAAACAAATATAGTTCATGGTGCACAACTTTGTTTTGATATATTTTATTCACAAATCATGAAAGAATTGATAAAACTAAGATAAAACGGCAAATTGCAACTTACTCTGAGTGGTCTTGTCTTAGAATTTGTACCAGAATTTTTCCAGTTTCGCACTGTCTTGATTAAAGACACTATCAGTGATTTGAAAAATATTTTAAATTTGCAGGAATAGCTTCAAAGTGGAGGATGAGTCTGTAGAATTCTCATAAGTTAGCTTTTCCAGCTGTAGAATTGACAGAAAAGGAAGAAAACGGCAGTGTTCCAAGATATGATTCTCCATTCAATTACGTGTTGTAGTAAGTGTCCGAACGGACAGTAATGACTAAAATCTCCGATTCTGTCCTTATTAGGTTGCTTCTGGTCTTATCATTTGCAGGGTATGTTAGGCTACCTGTACTTGTTACATACATGCAAAAATCTGATTTTTGATGATTTTTTCGATTTGCTGATTTAGCAAATCACTGATAGTGTCTTTAAGTAGGGAACGTCGCAGATGAAGTAGATTTCACGTTCAGGGCTGTACTAGATGTTACAGTGTGGTAAACTATCTGCCCATTGTTCTCATTCTCTTTGTATGCATCTGGAAAACTTTCTGTTAGTTGATGTACCGTCTGCCACAATGCTCTTACTAGAACCCCACCATTTTCAGGCCCTCAACATGCACTCAATTATGGATCATTATAGCCCGCTGACCCCCCGAGTAGTGCATGTGGGAAATAAGCAATGCAGCAATGCAGTGGTAAGAATATCCCCCTGACCATAACAAGAGAACATGTGTTTGCTATCTCTGGAGCAGTGACGAAACTCTCATGCCCTAACCACTAAACCCTGTTCTGAAATTCAAGTTGTTTAGTTGCCAGTCTCCCAAATTGTTAGCCCACCACTCTCCTATTAGTGTTTGTTAAACTAGGCCGCCTTTAATTTCCTCTTCATCAAACACCACAGTTACATTCCTTTTAAATTCCTCTTCATCAAGAGAGAAGTTTGTCAAAATAGCTTGGGATACCACCTGCTCTATGACATCAGCGTTAAACATACTCGGATTTGTAAACAGTGTGTAATGTCTTAAAGTAGACTTGTGGGGTAATGATATCCCGGAATCCCTCATCCCTACACCAAAGTTTTTCAGGTGGTGCCTGCCACAGCAGCAAATGCGCATCATCGTCATCCAACTCTTCTGACAGCTTCATTATGCTGCTCCATAATGTTGCAAAAAACTTCATTTGTGTAGGGCCTAAATTTCATACCATGTTTTTATGTTTCATGAAAAACCAGAGTTTGGTTTCTCAAGTCTATCTGATTTTTCCCTCTGAGCTGTCTGTTACAGTTTGCACTTTTAATTTGTTCTCAATTTCCCTTTTTGGACAGTAGTCATTTCTTTTTTTAGTAGCTTGGGTTTGTCTCTCTTCAACCATTTTCTTTCAGTCTGTGTAACATTGCAATTCAAGGTAACTTGTAATTCTGGCAAACCTGGCATTTAGATTTTTCAGAAGGAAGACACACTGACAGCCTCACAGTAAAAAGGAAGGGGCATGGCATAACCAGCTTTTTTCAGGGGGGCAGAGGGGGCACCATATTTTTCAGGGGGGGCAGCATAGGGGCGGATCCAGGATTTGTCAATGGCGCAAAATGTTTCCGGCTCGCTACGCTGGCCGGGTAGACCCAATTTTTCACAGCGGATCCAATTCGAAATGGTGTGGTTGTACTTAGAAACTTCTATATAAGCGTCCTCCATGCGTAAAAAGGCTATTTTTATACATCTACCATGCGCCTGTGCCTTATGCGCCCATAAAATACACCCCAGAACATATATTAAAAATGGTTATATATTATATGCCCATGTTGTTTTCATGTAATTGTGCACATGGTGCAAAAAAATCACTTAATTTTCAGGGGGAATGGGGGGGGGGGGTCAAGATATCCCCCTCTGGTTATGCCACTGGGAAGGGGTTATGAATGAACGCGGTCAATTGAAATGGAAAACTCCGTCTTTGTGTAGGAACGGCCTGCGTTATGAAACCTTAGCGACAAAGTTCGCAAATTCTGGCTTGCCCTGCCACATTTGCAGTGACGATAACCTATCAAATAAACTGCTGCACGGTTGGCATGCAAGCTGGTGGTACATTCTCCGAAGGGGCCTAAATCCCAACACGCTTGTCATCGAACAAACGCTTGCCAGGTCCCATCTGTCTCTATCTGTACCTAGTAAGGAAAAAAAAAATCAAGGGAAAATTTTTTTTCATCTTACTTAGATTTGCCTGAATGTGTGTATGGATGTGGGTTGTTCGCAAGGCTCCAGTTTCAGTTTCGAATCCCATTGGTGCCAAAACTCGCAGGAAATGGGTGAGGATACCGGACGGGTTCTAAGCTAGATGGACAAAATCTGTTCAGAAATGGCTGAAAACTCAGCGAAAATTAGGTCGGTATTCTACGGAAATTACCATGGTTTGTATGCGTTACTAAGCAGCGCGTACGCGTGGTTGCACTGCTACGGGTGGTTACGTTGGCACGGCGATTACACGTAAGACGCTATGCGTTACACAACAACAGGCTCCTATATTGCAACGGTGTAGCAGGGAAACAAAGAATAGAAAAAAATTGGGTCCCAAGAAGAAACATGTCATGTTGCGCTTGATTGTCGTATGTATGGATTATACGGGTTACCCCAAGGTGATTTGATAAGGAAAAAAAAATAAAATAGACGGGAAAATTAAGGATGAAAATATGACGTTTAATAGTAGAAATATAGGAACTATGATACTAGGGCTGAAGCTACATGGATATGTGCAAACACGAGGAATAAAAAATACGATACGGATGTTGGACCCGGGGGGGGTCATCTACAGGATGGCAAGAACTATATGAGAGTTGGGGTATGAGAAAATATGTGGAAAATACGGCGGACTACGGCTTCCCACGGGGGGAGTAACTTGTGAGAAAAAAGGTACATGAACTTATACGGGTTTAAATATTCAAAGTTTGTTATTTAAAAAAAATATGAGAAAAATATTAAAATATACGGGAAAATTACGGGCCCAGTTGACGTTTGATCCCATATTGCGCTTACCAGAGCTCAAGGATAGGATAAGATACAGGAATTTGAGGTATTAAATGTTGTAAAATACAAAATTTGCAACGCGGGGAGTCCTAAAAGTTCAGGGTGACGGGCTTGGTTGCGGTGGTCTTGCCATAGTTTTTCACTTCTTCAGTGATCGATACAGTTCAGTGATCACTTCCGTTCACTCCTCTCAACTAGCGGGAGCCTGCCGAAGTGGGGCCTACCTGCCTAGTTAACAAAATGCTTAATGATAGATCTCCTCAAAAGGCCTAAAACCTAAACAAACTATATTCAGCAAAAACAGGTCCTTGAAAAGCATTTATGTGTATCACAACCAGCCTATACCTTTGACTGGTGTGAATGATTGGGGGATCCACCAATCGGTTTCACTTTTAAAGAAAGGATTTGGAGTCTAAACTTCAGGACAGTAACAAGAAAAATACTACCCTTCATATGATACAAAGAATTCACAAAAAACTTCATAGCTTGCACTGAAAAACAAAATTATATTAAAGTATTTGAAAATGAGTCAAATAGTTCCCTTGGCCTCTCCATTTTGAAAGTGTTCCACGCCCCTCCACTACTTACTAATTAAGGGATGAACAATGTCTGGGGCTGATGTGTTACTGACAATATTCATTTTAATACCATGAATATTAATTTATTTTGCTAATTGTTAGGGACTCTAGAAAATTTTTCCTAACTTTCTGGTAAGTGCAAAATGGAAGCTGTTTGCAACTCACTTTCTGTGTGTGTTGAGAATCAACTCTATTCGATAAAATTTGCATGGGTGTTAGTCCCTGATCAGATATTTGGGATTGAAACAATATAAGGGAATGAAACCTACAAGCGGCCCCCCCCCCCCCCCCCCGCGTTTGACGGTACACGAAACAAAATGTAGCAGTAAAAATGTCTGGTATATTTTTAGAAGGTTGACTTCATTGATGCTGATCTAGCAAAAATCTATGACGATGCAAAATCAATTCAATGCACGCGAGGGATATCAAGTAAATGATACAACCGAGAATGGGTAACTTGATACACATTGAATAGGAAGCTCAGAGAAACTGGCTGAGCACAAAATTAAATAAAGACTAAATAAATACACGTCTCGCAGACAATAGCGAGAGGTCTGGGTCGAGGGACCGTGTATTTGTATTTTCGTCGTATTAATTCTGTGCTCGACAGTTTCTCCGAGCCTTTATATAAAGTAAAGTCTTATTAGGGAAAGGTACCAGTCTCAGATGTGGAGATTGTCTCTTTCATCTCGATTCTCTAGGTAACTGCTGATTAATCAGATCCTCACAGGGCTGAACCACAAACAAAATGTATAGCAAGTAACATGTCTATTAGGGAAAGGTTACGGGGTACAGATGTTGAGTCATCCTTCATCTTGAGCCCTAGGTAATCTGCTGGATAATTCAGATTCGCCAGTTGGTGAACCACAAAAAACAAAAATGTATAGCAAGTAAAAATGTCTTATTAGAGAAGGGTACGGGTATTAGATGTGAAGATCATTCTTTCATCTTGATCCTCTAGGTAATCTGCTTGATAATCAGATTCCTAACAGTGGTGAACAACGAAAAACTAAATGTAGCAAGTTAAAATGTCTTATTAGGGAAAGGGTACTACGTATCAGATGTGAGATCACTCTTTGTCTGAACTTATGTAATCGGCTTGATAATCAAGATGCCCAGTTGGTTGAACCACAACAATGTAGAGCAGTAAACAGTCTATAGTGAAAGTTTTTTTTTGTTTTTTTTTTGGGGGCTACCAGGGTTTCAGATGAGAGATCATCTCTTTCGTGATTCTCTAGGTAATCTGTTGATAATCGTGTATCAGTTGGCGAACCACAAAACAAATATGTATAGCAAGTAAAATCGGATTAGGGCAATGGTACCAGGTCTCAGATGTGAGATTGTCTCTTTCATCTTGATCCTCTAGGTAATCTGCTTGATACAGATTCCCGCAGTCCAGGCACTATCGTACGAGCATCATTCAGTGACTATTTTCACGATCGTGCGCCAATATTCTCACAGCATTTGGCTTGTTATTGAGATCCTCGGGGATCTCGGCTGGATTCCCATCGTCGAATTATTCCCAATGGGTGTTTCACAAGTCATGGCCTTAGAAGGTTCACCATAATAATTTTCAACTATGTTAGAAGGGCGTTATGGTGGACTCTGGTTGTGTCTTTTTAAAGTTACATGCTAGTAATGTGCGAGACTGGCATGGTTAAGTTTTCCACACATAGTATGCTCAAAAGGCCCATAGCTTAGGATTCTGAAAACAAATTCGAGTAGACAGATCTTCAGTCTTTTTTTCAGAGTGGATTGAAATAATAAAATATGCAGGAGATGGGCAAGGGGGTGTCTTCCCACGTGCGTTGATGGAAAAGTTCATGTCCAAAAAATTGCAATTGGATAATTACAATGATACCTTGGTAAAGTTTATGTTTGAATCGAGCCCAACTGATTCTTAAAAATGTTTGATTCCCCCCCCTAATACCTGCTGGAATTTTTAAGCCCCTTTTTGGGACCAAAATAGTTAAATCCCCCATATATTCCCCCCACAGGATTTATGAACACTCCAACTCTATCCAACGTTCGCAAAGAATTGTTTTAAAAAGTGTTTTGTAATAAACATTGCGAATTTTGTATCGTTAACGGTTTATATGGTGCTTGAACTACAAATTTTGCCAACTATTTCCACAAGATTTGCCAGACGTTCGGCGATCGAAAGCAGATGCCTTCTGCCAAATTCAAAAGTTTTTGTCTAGCTTATTGGCCTGTTTGCTATCGACCTCAGTTTTATACTCTAATGTTGGATATAATATCCCAGATGTCCGGAGGAACAATGACAATTTGATATTTACATCCAGAACAGTAAGGTTTTTTGATGGAATAAGAATCTTCTGATGGTTCAACACACATGACCGAACTTATTTCCCATGACAAATAACCCAATCAGAGTGAAGTGGGAAACATATTTGTGGTAAGGTTTTGGGACTCAAGGTTATTAATAAGTAAAGAACAGATTGGTTACATTGACCAAACAGCACAGGGTTGAAAGCAAAAATTAACCAGGTTTTAGGGTCACAACGTGACCCAAAGAATGGCCCCTTGATAGTGTTGAAATGAAACTGGTTTGGTGTCATTGATAATTGTAATCATTAACAGAATTTGTTTTTGTGAATGCGTCAGCTAATGGGTTAATATGAGTGGTATAAAAATGTTTAATGGTGTGAGCATGAGTGGAAAATTGGCCAATGTTATTTGTCGTGAAACGGCTAATGGTGTTAAAGGTGCATTTGTGGGTGATTCCAGCACCTTCTATCTAATTATGGTTCAATGATATCCTTGAGAAAAAGCTTATTGCCAAATTGAGTTGATCCCAGTCTTGTGGTATGTTTTGAGCAAATGATTGTTTCCCATGGTCCCACAGGGCCACTGGGCTGTAATTTCTCTGTTCTTGAAAAGACAAAGTTAAAAGGTTACACCAAGAAGAAATATGCGAAATGGTCATGATAAGGGCATCGTTAGTAAGAAATGTACAATGAAGGGGAGCACTAAGACGGTCAGAAATTATAAACAGGATTCTAATAAGGCAAGTATATGTTAAAGGTGCATTTGGTGATCCCAGCATCTTCTATTTTATTCATGGTTCAATGATACCTGGAATTGAGTTGATCCAGTCTTGTGTTCTGTTTTGAGCAAATGCTTTTTCCCATGAGCCAACAGGCCACTGTGCTGTAAATTTCTCTCTTGTGATTGAAAAGAAGAAAAAGTGAAAGGTTACACAAAAGAAGATATGCGAAAATGGTAGATAATAAGGCAGTTAGTAAAGAAGTAAATTGAAGTGGAGCACTAAGAGGTTCCAGAATTATAAACAGGATTCTCATTTTTAAGAGAAGGTGTATTATATGAATCTTGAAACGGGATTATAAAGAATGGCTTCTCGTGAGAAAAAAAAGGCAATGGTTTTCAGAAACAAAATGCAATATATTCTTGATTACAATAAATATAAAATTCAAAGGAAGGCTTTTGGAGATTTTTGTGAAATCACTAACAAAAAACGTGACAACCAAAAACTGTAATGAGAATTGTGTGATCCTACATTTGTCAGTAAAATATGACATGATGCTTACTGCGAGAGGTGGATAGTATATGGTCTGGGACTGTTAACAAGGAGTTTTTACCAAAATACTCGTAGACAATTATGAAAGAGACATGGCACATTTGAAAAAAAATAGTGCGCCTCAAGATTTTCAAAATTGATTTTTTTTTGCATGGTGTTAAAGCTTTCATATATATTAGCCCTCACCTGGAATGATTAAGCTCAAACTGTGGCTTCACGGGTAAACTGAACGATTTTATAATTAATGTCGCCGGATCTTAATGCAGCAGACAACCCGGAAAGATTGTTTTTTAACACAAGAGAAAACACACGCCAGAGTAGATTCCCACGGCAGGCGCCTGTTGAACGGTCTGTAACTTTGGGTGGTTTTATATCAATGAGTAGGCCTACGAGTCTATGATATTCATGTTACTAGACACATTGTTGATTTAAAGTTAAGGCAAACTACTTAAAAGTTAGCCTACAGATTACTGGCGTTCCTTTTTAAGCCTCTTATAATAGCCATATTGTTTTTGGGGATATTATTGTACGTGAAAAATATATCTCTATCCTTTCAATGGCCTAGATGTCACTTGGCAAGCAAATTGAAGAAATTTAATTTTCGGAAAAATGTGCCCAGTGCCGCTTTAAACTAAAGGGTTAATGACCAAAAGTAGTTTAAGCAAAAACACAAGCGTGTTAGGACAAGGATATGCACCTTGATAACATCGTTGTTTTTAGGACACTATTGTAAAGAAGGACTGGAAAAGGGGGCTAAATTTTTTTTTGTTCTGTGGTTTTGTTTGATTTTAAAAGTGCTTTTGAATCAGTATCAATTGAGCATTTATTTGAAAAAAAACCGTAAAGGTTAAGGACTTCAATGGAAACATTGACTTAAGGCTATGTATAATAATGTAACCTCATCTATTAAACACTGTGTGGCATACATTACTTGTTGGTACCGGGTCTTTGTCAAGGACGCATATACAGCACTTTAATTGCTTTATTTGTGACTGATCTTGAAAAAGGAACGGAATCCAACTGGTGTAGGGGGCCTTTTTACTAACAATTCAAACATTGATGCCTTGTATCTAAGATCTGGTAGTTTGATGATACTTGGAAGTCTACAGACACATATTTAAAACCTATTTGCGAAACGAAACAGAACGCTCAATTGGAGTACACGCTTTTCGTTATGCACGTTAGCATGCATGACGGAAATAAAGCGTGGTATATACAAGGGCCGTCTCGTTTCGTTTCGCCAAATTACAGTAAGCATAAAAATCTATCACTATTAGCTATGTTGTAATTGAATATATGAAAGCTTACTATCTCAATATAGACAAACAAGTGGTAGAGTATTAAAAAAAGAAGTATTGTAGTGCTAGAAACGAAGGATGAATGTGACAAATACTTGGTTGTGAAAAATTTGCAAGTAACATCAAAAAGGAATAGCATACCAAAAAGCATCTTTCTGAACAAGCCAGCAAAGCACTTTTTGTACTGAATTAAAAACAAACTTTTCTTAATTAAGATTTTTTGCCTGCCTGTTTTTTTTTATAAAAGATCTTTGACATGAAAATCGTGCCTATACTACTACTTACTTTCCATTTTGGGCACTGAAATATGGGGCTTTAATAAGGTTCTGATATTGAAATGTTTCACACAAGATTTGCAAAGTTTGTTTTAAATGCAAAATATATACCTCTAATGATCTTGGTACACGTGGAACTGGGTATAAGTAAGCCTTATAATGGTCCTTTGTCTGACCACTTATTTGATATTGGATTACAAATTTTGGTATGGATAGAAATAGATATTAAGATATGTTTCCAATGTAATCAATTAAATGCAAATTCAAGCAATAACTGCAATTTTTGAAGAGCGCCCCCAATTTTCAAAATTTGATATTTTGGCACAGTTATGGTTTTGTAATTTGTCTAGGAAACTATACCTGCGAACGAGAATGCTAAGAAATGCGTATTTTTTATCATAAAATAAGCTATTTGGTAATGAGAATTGGGATCCAGATTGGACTTTACGGCAGAGCTGAAAATGTTCCCCGTCCATGATGAAATAGTGCCAAATGCTCGAGAAGATAACCTCTAAACTGACTTGCCTTAACACAATAACACTAATGGATGAGCGTAGACATGCTATTTCCCGGCTATTTAACATTGGAAGGCAGTTTTCCAGCATTCCGTTGAAATATTATCGGGATCCCGTAATATTATTCTAATTACAAAATTCCCTTCAATTTGTGACACAACCATACTTTTCTGATCTTTACCAGTCACAGGTATAGGTTTTTCTCATCCAGTTACCAATGAACCGGTAAACTCCCTCATTTTTTTTGAAAAATTGTGGGGCGCTCTGCAAAAAATGTGCTAATATTGGTTAATTTTGATGGGAAAAGACTCTGGGCTGGTGAGAAAAAAAATTAATACACAAAGAGTTTGATACCAATTTAATCTATTTAGTTCATAATAAATCATAATTAATATGAATATGGGTGTTAAATATTAATTATCAATCGATGTGATTGTTTGATTTGAGCCAGAGGCATATATCAATAAAATAAGCATATATCAATAATAAAGAGAATGTGATGTTGAGTGTATTTTTGTGTCGCCTAAACGAATGTTCATGGAGACACCAATCAGTCCAAATTTTTGTGTGTCCGTCTGTCCGTTCCTCCGTTTAATGACTGCGGTTAACCTTGTTAAAAATGCTCTGCAGGCTAAACGCTATCCCTGATTTACTACAAACTTGATAGGATGATAGGAGTGAGGTCCGCAGTATTATCTGTAGCTTTGGGCTGCATTATTGTGCATATTCATTATGCAATTAATTAGCTTATATTGGCGGTCAAAATGATAATCCTGTCCCCGCAGCTTGTGTGCAAGTTATCTGGAGTTCCGTAAGCCGTATAATGATTTAACTTGGTGAATGGGCAGCGGGGTAAAGATTTCTTGACCTGATTAGATGTGGGCATCTTTCGGACAAATTCATCTGCAAATGAGCTGATTAATATGGAAAAATCAAGCGTATCGCATTTTGTTGAACGGTACATTTTGATATGCCAAATATCGCTTCCCTCTGCACAAAACCATTATGGGTGCGCCCCATCTTCTTGCCATTTGAAACCCTTTCCTGATACATGCGGCTTAGGTATGCAAATGATCTAATTAAATAATGCGTATGCTGAATCCGTAAATGGTACATCGGATATGCGAATTCCTTTGGCTACATGCAAAACTACTGTATGCCATACCTCTTGGTGTGAATCATATATGGGAGGGGAAGGGTGGGGTGTTTGGGAGGGGGCAGGTGGGGTGTTTGGGAAGAGGAGGGGCATGGTGGGTGTTGGAGATGGGGCAGGTGGGGTGTTAGTGGGCCGAGTGGGGTGCGTTGGGGAGGGGGGTTGGGTGCGTCTCGAGGGGTCGGGTGGTGTTCATCTGGGTGGGGTTCCGGGTGTGTGTGTTGGGGTATGGGTGGCAGTTGGGCAAGGTTGGGTCGTCGACGAGGGGCGGGTGACGTCATGTGACCTTTGTGACCTTGCGTGTAACCTTTGTGACTGTGTGACGCTTGGTGACTTCTTGTGACCTTGGTGGACTTCAGGTCCTTTGTGACCCATGTGAACCTTATGACCTCATATGACCTTGATGACCTACTGTGACCTTGTGTGACCTTGGTGACTGTGTGACCCCATTTTTTGTGACTTGTGACCTTGGTTACGTCATGTGACCTTGGTGACCTCATGTGACCTTTGTAACACTTCTCTCCAGTGCATTTGTTCCTTCTTTCAATCATCATTTGCCAAACTTCCAATCAATAAAGCAAGTGATCGCGCAACCAGGTGACACTGTGTTCGAGAACCGCATTGTTTTATAAGACAACTCAACAAACACAAACAATATGAACTATACAAGGACATAATTCGGATATTGCTTTTTTGGGGTGGGTAAATAACTATGAATTTGACTGTTGTAGACATTTTTCTTCTGCCGCGAAGATTAATATGAATTAACCCCCCAAAAACCCTATGCAGTTGGTACTCCCGTCTTAATTGTGTGTCCAAACCCATAGATGTTTACCCTTCTCGCTGTTACTGATACTGTATGTTTGAGTTCAAGAGTCTCATATTTCAATAAATGGCCATGGTCAGTTGATATAAACCCTACTTGCACCACTAGTGATAGTGAATGCCTGCTTGCACATATGAAGACTTAGTCTACCTAAAGGTAGCAGTATGTAACAGTTTTCTGATTGGTTGGGTCAGGTTGCAAAATTTTGCTTGACCAATTATTACAACTGTAGAATACGTCTATAGCCCAATTTATATCCCAAATAATACTTCCAATGTTATTAATATCCCAAATTGTGGTACAGGCATTAAATTGTTTGTAATGTATATTTTAAACATGATAGCATGGAACTATTTAATAGCAGACTAATATTTCAGAGTGGTAACAAGCACAACTTTTGTACAGCAAATGTATGGACCAAGTATTACTACACAATAATTGATTGCGCCTTTGTACTAGATAAGAAGTTCCCGTTAAAAGGGAAGTATGGTAAATGAAGCTTGGTGTTCATGCAATGTGATTTCTACTTCAAAAAATACCAGATGTATCAGAAAAAGTAACATGAAACTGACTCTATTTTGTTTCACAATAAAGGTTGATCATTATGATTGATGCCTTGCATAGATTTATTAAATATAGTGTTACAACACTCAATTGATTGTTCATTTCACAAATTGTGCACGAAAATTGCAGAAGATTGTCCTTTTTAAGGACTCGTATGTTGTTATGGTTAGGCTATAAATGTGTTGGTGGGTGGTTGGTGTAGAACAGAAAGGAAACCGGAAATAGAGCTATTGAGTTTTTGGGATGATCGAATCATCCCCCGGGCAGACCACAGGCAAGCCTATCAAGCTTGGTTTACGTAGAATGTGAATCGATAGACTCTCCAGCAGGACCAGCACCACAATGGATGATCTCATGTGGTAGGAGGATAGAACGGTAGACAAGCATCAGTGTAACTTATGATGTGAATGACTGTAAGTTTGTGATGAAATTCATTGTTCCGTACACAAAACTTGTCCCAACCACCGTCCGGGATCATTCTGCTGCGTCTGTCGACTACCGGGATTAACAGCGATAATGCAAAAGAATCAAAAAATGCGGAAATGTATTTTTTTTAGCTTAGATATATTCTTTGTTTTTTAAATGTTACAATTATTTTAATACTTTAATGTTGGAACGAAAACACAAAATGTGAAAAAAATGAAGGTGATTTCAGGATTGAATTGTCATACGTCTCCCGCAAAATAGAATACAGCCGATGGCGTCCAAAAATACACTAAACAAGCTGATTGCGGTTTACACCAGTACAGAATAAACACAGATCAATAATGTTTGTGTTTGAGGTCAAACTGTACCGGTCAGGTGCCACAATATTCCCGACAATATACGCCTTAAATAAATCTGGGCTATTCATAGGGAAAGATTTTTTCTACTAAGTCTGAATTTTATACGCACGTATAGAAATTTACAGAATCGGATAAAAAGTAATGGTTGTCTTATCACACGGATTTCAAGCCCAACCATGCAGGGTATGTAAGCACATCCAGGACAGTCCAAAAAATCCAAAATATGATTTTGATGATTTTCAATGTGTGATCAGCAAATCGCTGCTTTTCCCTTTAAAATCACAATGACTTTGCCTGTTTAAATATCAAGTTCTGTCTTGGGGACCAGTTGATGGAATTCAATGTTTTTTGATGTTGCACTGGTAGAATCACCAAGAGAACACAACCTAAAAACCGTTCTATTCACCCCAATTGCTTGTAATCCTTACGTTCCCCGTTGACACTCTTTCAAAGATTTGGAGGTCATTAAACCACTCTGCAATTGAAAACTTTCGACAGTACCCTTTCTTAGCCATAAATTCTGTCATCCGTTGGTCATCAAAGGGATTTAAGCCACTTTACCTCAGGAATGAAATGAGCGTCAGATTTAATAAAGAATGTGAACCCCGCCCGGGCCGTCAAATTGCTCGGAGGGTTTTAGTTGTGCACCCACAACAGCCACGTCATTAGAATCTTTAAATCTTACAACGTACGATGACAGACTGCAAGCATGAAAAAAATAATCATAATGGACTAGACGTTGTTCGGCACCTCTGTTTATCAGTGATTGTGATCTTCAAACTTTTTAAAAATTCCTAATTTTCTCTGAATCTTTTAACTTTCTGCATTCTGTCGTACTTACTTTTGTAATCCAACCATTATTATAGTTTGAGACACCATGATTGCTTGAATAACCCTTGGGAAATATTGAAAAGGCAATTGAATGCCAGTCACATTTTACCTTATGAGAAAGAACAAGGTGGACAACCACATTGTTAGCGGTTGTTTTGCTTGCTTCCTTGTGTGGTTCATTGTTGGTTTCAAGCATCCATAACATTTGACCACATCCTTGTCCTACGCATATCGCCAAGTCCGAGTTTGATCCCAGTATGGAATGTATGTGCGGCTTTCAGGACAGTTTCCTCGCAACTCATGCTGCAAAGGTGATCCTCGAGGTATTCCATAATACTTGGTGCCACATTTAACATAATTCGCGTGGGAATTTGACTGGAATAGTCCATAATCGAAACTTTGGGATTGTCACCATAGGTAGGACAACCAGGGTCCAATATGCTCTCTAATTTACAAGTCACCTTCTGCAAGTCCATAGTCCAAGTGTGCAGAAAACGACTGTTCCTTCTTTTGGTAGAGGTGCGTAAATTTTGGCTGGCTAGGTAAACCTTCGGAAGTGCTGTACATTAATGTGAAATGTTTTGTACAACCAGGGAGATACGGTTTCTTTGCCATCATTGTCCATTTGGTTAAGGGAAAAGTTCATTGATCGAACACCATGTGCTTGTTTAGTCCCCGCCGAACGAAGTTTCGGGAGGGGACTATAAAAATGGCTCCGTCCGTATGTCCGTCCGTATGTGTCCTGTGAGAAAATTTAAGGAATATTCAAGAGATTTAAATTGTCAATCTCAGTTTGACTTAAACATTCATAAAATATATGACATCATCACAAATTCCCTAAAAAATATACAATTTATGATTTAAAATTAACACACAATAGAGCAAATATTAATTGTATTGCTTTTTTGAGCATACGAAGAAAAACGGGCGGATTTTTCGCACGGCTTCATTGATCAAAGCTCCATTTTTGCTCGCCTCGTGCGTCAAAGTAATGACCAAAACCCGTGGTGACGACCGAATTGTTATTGCGGCACTGTAATATGATGGATTAATGAAAGTAATAATAAAATTTTAAAATAGTACAAGAAGGACATATTTTGTTTCTTTCGTTGTGTTTTTAATTCTTAGTGATATAAAAACACATCGATCACAGTTATAGAAAGTGGCAACACTGCGAGATGATGGTCCACAACACGACGTAATTATGGATGGTCCATCACTTTGACGTCGCCATTTGCCCTGCGATTGGAATTGGTCGTAATCGTTTTCGAGTAAGCCATGGGCGGAAAATTAAAAGGGCAAAATCTCAACAAATGTGGACCATTTTCAACTTATTTGATTTTTTTATTAATGTAAGCTAGGTTACTTAAGAGCTTTCCATCCATACAAATTTTTCCAATATTCCAGAATCATGATAT
Source organism: Ophioderma brevispina (assembly GCA_023653785.1). Lineage (NCBI taxonomy): Eukaryota > Metazoa > Echinodermata > Ophiuroidea > Amphilepidida > Ophiodermatidae > Ophioderma > Ophioderma brevispina. The sequence continues at coordinate 22,519 of JAMKCH010072779.1, read as the reverse complement.
TTCCTTTAACCCTGAACATTTGGGCATATCTATTTTTTTCTGATGTGCTAGAGTCGCCAAACTTTGGTATATGTAGGAGGGGAACCCCCTACTAACATGTCATTCATTCCCCCAGGGTCCTCCCCTGGGGTCGGGTCAGGGGTAGGGTAAAAGGTCAGGGAAAAATGTCCTATTGCACCGAAAATGTCAACATTGGTGTCAATTTATCTGGAGTTTCTGGTAAGGGCTACGATGAATGTAACTTGATGAAAAGAAGCATATTGATTAGTTCTCCAAGCCGGATTAGATAGATTTTGGGTGTAAAATCAGCTAATAAGTTATCTAATTTGCATAATTGATGAAATTTTTTCCCGCAAGGCTTTGTGTACAGTTTTCTGGAGTTCTGAAGGCCCGTAAAGATGTACTTTGGTGAAGGAAGCGGGCTGAGGAGTTCCCGACCTGATAGATTTTGGGCAAATTTTTTTAGTTCTAGTTGTTACATGTGTTTCATTCTTTTGGTTGCCAGCCTGTTTACATTTCTGGAAAATGTGAAAATACGAAAAATTCAATGTTTTCGGCGTCGCCGGCTTTCCCAGACCCGTATGGTGTCCCAATTTAAAATCACGGTGGTCACATGATTTTTTCAAAAATAGTGTTGAAACACATTGAGTAAATTATCATATTTTTATAAATTTAGTGCATTTTCAGGGATTTTTGCATGATGAATTTAAAGATTTCTTGAGGTCATTTTCTTGAGTAAACCATATGTTTGGCTAGCTAGTGATGGCCAAATTAGTGGAGAACTGGTGCAGTTGTCACTTAGTGATCGCGATATTTGGCGGTGACATATTTAAACGCTCGCGTAAATACGAGTTCGCCTTGTTTCAAACTCAAAGAAGTCTATCTGCTACTTGTTGCAAACTCTACTCTTACCATAGATATCCACATCATCATAATTTGTTATCATCCAGTATTTGCGCTTACTAGTCTAGGGATTTTCTAATATTTTTTTGTTGCAAGGGAATCAAACCACTTCAACACACATTGTTGCGTGCTGAAGCCAAGACTATTTGCATGAGCAATGACAATCGCAGACTACTTTGACTTTCTGCTACTGTTTGAAGGCGAAAAATCTGGATCACAGGTTACAGTACTTTAATGTATCCAATGGGTTAAGTTTCTTCTTGTGACATGTTAAGCTTTTGAAGCTAATTCAATAGTTTCTGGATGAGTGTCTAATATGTCCCATACCAAAAAAACAAAAAAATTTGGTCACCTTAGGCATATAGACAGGAGAAAATGAGCAGGGCATCTTGTATTTTCTTCTCTTTGGGAACCGCAAGTCGTGGGGAGATGAAAGACAAGCGTAGTAGTGCTACACAGGATAGGAGGGAGGAGCACTTGATAGGTAGGCTTACTGAATTTTGAGGGGGGTCTGGTTAGCGCAGATGGTCTTCCTTGCTTCCAAACACTGTGGTCCAAAGTTCGACCCTCGGTCGGGCCCGAGGTTTCATGTGCGTTTGGTTCCAGTCCATACCGGCCTCGAAGGTTTCTGCGGGTACTCCGAGTTCCTATTTCATAAAAACGTTTTATGATAATAAAGTGAATTGAAAAAAGTATCTTTGTGACAACGATATGACACAATTGTTTTGATGTGTCGTTAAACGTTAATACCTCCTCCTCACTGATATCCATTTTATTCTTCTTGAAAGCCACTTCATTTTATATCCCAAATCTTTGCAAAGAGCCACTAGCTTTGATTATTCTCTCCTGTGGATTCATTGTAAGTTCGGTCAGCGGTCAGCCACTACACTATCTGTCTGCTGGGATTAGTATTGGAATAGAAAAGCCGGTAGTTGTGTGATTCATTCGGCAGTTGGAAATATGATCCCGGGACATACTTCATCCTTGATTATGCAGAAGTGGAGGAAGTAGGCCAACTTGGGGGAGTCTGCACTGTTTGAGATGGGTAGTAACAGTATGGCTGAAAAGGTTATGCTGTGTTACCATGATATTTTGTATAACTACATTTCCATACAGGGACTTGCATAAATATTGAAATTCATTTTATATTCTGTAGGTTGGTGAAAGTAGTAGCTAGAACCTTAAAGGCTCAAGTTCTAGTTAAAGAAGTTCTCAGTTTTGTGAACGGGAATGTAGTCTTTAGCACATTTAAGCCCCACTCTGTGAAATACATTCATGATTGGTGAGTATGGTAAATCTGTAGAGATAATAAGCCATTTCATATTATCCTGTTGTCAGGTTTTCAAAAGTTGGCTACCCATCATTGTTTGTAAAATAACATGATATGCATATAGAAATGAGAACAAGAAAACCTTGTCGAGATTTATGTCAATAATCCACCCTAGAGAGTGTTTTCAAGTATTTCTTGGAGTATATTTATCACATATTTTACAGGGATGCACATGCATGCCAAGCAAAATGAAGAGAGCACACGAACCACCACATGGGGATGTTCTTGAAAGACGAGAAAGAAAGCCAAAAAGGAAGATACGGACTATGAAATCTGTATAATATGGCAAACACAAAAAAAAAGACTAAGTTCAATGCAGTCAGAAAAGAAACTGCAGAAAAAACTCCAACTTGCTATGAAAGCTAGAAATGATAGTGTATTTGCTTATAGACTAAAGGATGATTTTCTGATTGAGGGTTGGCTTGAAGAGGAAAAAGGTCCAAAATGGCATTAGAAATGCATTATCCGGTATATAAATGAAACACAATTTATTACCCTTGCTCTAAAAAAACAAGAGGAACAGTAGATTCTAAGCAGAAGAACCAAGCACAAGTAGGTCAGTGCGGTGTGCAACACGTTCAGCCACACCAACATTTGTTTCAAAGAACCAATGTGTCATATGTGGTAAAGAGTATTACAAGGGTAGGAAACCAACACTTAAAGTAAGTACCACAAGTTGAGAAAAATGCAATTAAAGAAAAGCCAAAATCATTAAAAACATGAAGGGAGAAGATGTTCTCACACAGAATAACTGAGCGGTCATGAGTTATGGTGGCAAAAATGATGTATGCTACCACCAAAGAGTGCGCATATAGGTTTCAAACCCAAAAAGGATAAAGAAGGGCAGGTCTGTGCAGCAAGTAGTTGTGCACAAGGTGTTATAAAGTTTACCAAGGAGCTAGAGGTAGCATTATTCAAAGACCAGAAAGGGTTCCTAGTTCGAGCATTGAGGGACAGCTTCAGAAACACTGTGGAGTGATCATTGTGTTAGATATGTAGTTGTGTTGTCCGTTCTTATGAACTCAAAGTCAAACTGAAAACACTTTGGAAGCAGAATAACGATCCTGGATCAAAGTGGGCTCTGGATTTCTTGCTCATCAGATGTAAATTGGGAAAGCATGAGAGAAATTAAGGGAATAGAGGAAAGGAAACAAAAATTGACAAGCGATACAGAGTAGTGGTCAAAGCAGCCAGAATGAATTATACGGAGATGTACAACTAGCCCAATAGAAACATACCAGAGAGTCCATAGAACTTTCTGCAAATGCGGATCACAGAGGTACCTGATACCGGGTTCATTCTCAGCTACCTTGATTCTGCATAGAAAAGATTTTGAAGAGATTCCCCAAGGATTGCTGTAGATGACAACATCAAAAAGAACGCATTGCTTTTGTCACAGCAGATTCTTCAGCAAACAACCGGAATGCCAACACTCCCTTGCTACAGCAACAGCACACCATCTTCTACAATGCTACAGGAGCAAAATCTCTAGGACTAAGCAAAACAGCCAGGTTTCAAGTATTAGGTACGACAGACTGCAGAGACAACTGACAGCCAAGACAGCCAGCATCATCGAAATAGAGGAAGAGCAAGGTGTTTTAATAACCTGAAAAATGTAACAGAACAGGATTGTCCCTTATGTCTTTGACCATTGACAATCTAGGACTGGAGAGAAAGCAAGGAAAACCTCAAAGGGGGAAGCTTCAATGCCACAACATCAATTGTGGTGCAGAATTAAGCAGAGAAGATAACTCAGTGAGACCCAACATGAGAGAAGAGTATCTGTTCCATCTGCATCTGGGAACAAGCTATAAAAAGTCACTACAGCATATTCCAGACCACACAGATGGATCCACTTCATATTACAAAGAGTGAGCGCCTTAGGTCTCGGTAATTGCAAGCCATAGAATCCCCAGAAAGTCTGAAAACAGAGTGTGATGAGTTAGCTGATGATATTCTACTGGTGTGGAAGCTGTACGGACTGCATCTGTCCCAGTACTTGGTGGATGTTACACTGCGACAAGCTGATCCAGGATGTTCTGCATTTGTGACAGGTATTTCCAAAGCATGATTGCCAGGCAGAATGGATATTTGTTGCCATTGATTCTAGAGAGCCCAACACAACCAGGCCAATCCTCCAAGAAGCAATGAAAACGAGGTGTGCAAGTATCTTCTAAATTCCCTGTTAGGGAATGAATGACCATCACAGTGCGAAAATTTTTTGACTTGGGGGGGATGGGGGATGGGGGTGACGAAAATTATGCATGAAACGGGATTGCTGAAAACAGACCATACGAGCCACATGTGCGCGCTATCAAAAAAATGTTTGCCATTATAAGCTAAAATCTTGAATGTAATTGTATAGAACAAAATGCGCACGGAAATTTACCCATTTTAAAAACTATTATGGTAAATATGAGGTTATTTTATTCAAAAAAAACACATTATGAACAGGCTATAAACACTGGGGGGGATGATCCTATTGACCATCCCCCTCATCAAAATATTGATATCCCCCTGGGTTTTACGCCTATGACCATCATCACAGGTGACCAGGCAACATATGAGCTTGCAAGACCCTCAGAGACAGGAAACAACGTACGGAATATTATCCTCTTCATAGGGGGATTTCCACCAAGCGCAGAATTCATAGAGCGGCATGGCAAGATAATGAGTGACCGCGGCCGCAGAGGAACAGTCCGGTAAGCGAGGTCTTGTAGTGATGGCACAGCAAAGAAGTGTTTGGGGGAAAATTTGAATTTTAAGATTTTTTAGGTTTTTTAAATATGATTAGTACTATGTACTTTTATTCACTGCATTTTGAAGAATGAGTATTCAGCATGAGAATGTCCAGTGGACAGATGAAGAGAATATGCATTTGATCCAGGAAGAGGATGGATGGAAAGTTTTGATTTGTCAAAGTTGAGAAAATTGAACAGTGCACCCAAAGTATAAGAAGTTGATTTAGTGACTTTTCAAGAAAAAGAACGAAACGTTTTCTACAAGATCAACCAACTGCAAAGTATGGCTGACTGTTAATAGAGATGACAGACATACTGCTTCGATTTCTTGCTACCAGCGACGAAGGTAATGGCGTTGAGCACCTTAGCAGAGTCTGCAAAGATGCTCCCTTTAAAACAGGAGTTTAATCCAGTCAATTGGATTGAAGAGGGGGATGGTAACCAAGGTGATTATGTCAATCCATCAAAATCCATGTTCCTTAGACTTACAATCCATTGTGTTACTTAAGGAGAAGTTGCAATCTGGCTGGCCATGAACACTGATAATAACGAGTCTATCCGCCTGTGTTGGTTCCCAGATAAGCCCGGGAAGCTTTGCCGTGACACCCCCAACACACCACCCATACACTACAACTTTTTTTTTTTTGTTTGTTGTTTTTTGTCTTTGTTTTTTTTTTTTTTGTTTGTTTGTTGTTTTTTTGTTGTTTTTTTGCTCAAAAAGCCTTCCCTAGACAAAGAGGGTGATCAAAAGCTATCGCCCTGTGTCAAATACTTAGCTGCGTGTCTAAGTTCGGAGGAAATGGGAGGTGCCCAGAGAAAGGATAATCTTGTTCAAATGACTTAAATGTGAAGTTTCAGTCAGCTTACAAAGAGAACGACAACAGCACTGATTGGAACGGCACTTTGTTCGTGTCAGACCGATATCCTCAAGGCAATTCAAACAGTAGGCAAGTGATATTGTGCTGCTAGATCTCGCAGCTTTTGTTACTGTTGATCATGCCATTCTTTTGGATAGGTTACGTGATACTTTCAAAATTCAAGTACTGCCGTAAGTGGATTCGGTCTTACTGCAGAAACCGCTCTTTCGGCTGTGCGTCATTGGGAGATGCAATTCAAACAAGCATCATTTCCCTTTCGGTCTTCCTCAGGGTTCTGTGGTCGGGCCTCTCTTTTTCATAATGTTACAAACATACTGTATAGCATCAATCCATTCCGGAAGCACAATATTGCTACCACATGTATGATGATGATGTGCATCTCTATTTGAACATTTGATCCTAAATCGATGGTGATGCCAAACATGCTGTAAAAGACTCTCTCTTTTGTATTGATGAAATCAGTGAGTAACAAAATCAAATTGAATGATGAAAAGGACAGAATTTTTCAGAGCAGGTTGAAATACTATTACACAAGTCGCCTCAAAGATATTACCCTCAGGGTCGGGACAGTGGATGTTCCCCAGTCCATCGGCAATTAGAAACCTGGGTGTCGTGTTTGATCAGACAAAGTCTATGACTGAACATGTAAAGGTCATCATAAGTCTGTTAACTTCCACCTCGCAAATATTTACCGGATCCGCAGCTTTATCACATTTGAGAGTTTTCATCATCTCGTCGCTCACTGATTTTTATCTCGCATTGACTATGCCAATTCACTTTTGTATGGAAGTTCGGCACTTCAGATTTGCAGAAAGTAGAGCAGCCAGGCTGGTGTTCAGATCTGTTAGAAAGGAAACCAGCCACACCACTCCTTAAGAGATCAGTTGATACCAATTAGGGAGCGCGTTGTCTTTAAGTTATGCTTCTTAATTACAAGGGCATTTCCGGACAAATGCCATCTTACTTGTCCGAATACCTCTCTTTGTTATTCATGACAGGCCAGGATTGCGATCTCCAGATGACAAGACGCTCCTCACCTGTTTCCCGCACAAAAAGGTCAGTGGGTTGACAGGGCTTTCAGCAATCGGCCCCTAGCCTATGGAACACTTTGCCTATCTCTGTTCGACGCTCCAGGCCAGTTGTTACTTTAAGAAAGCTCTAAAATTTCATAATTTCCTAGAGTTGAACGTGATGCGTAATTAGTTTTTGTATTGCCTCACATGATATTTAATTGGTGCAGCCTGTTTTTTTTTTTATTTTATAGTTTGATGTTAAGTACTTATTCATGGTTCATCTTTTACAATACCTGTTTTATTACTATGTGTTAGGCTAAATAGTAATCACTCTCTATTTTGTAAAGCGCTTTGGACATGTTTGATAAGGCGATATATAAAAATGCCGTTTGTATGGTTGTAGGGTATTACTGCAGATGCGGAAACCACAAATATGGTCAACAGTCCCTTCCCCAGTACATAGCTAAAATGAAAAGCAATTCCAACTACAGATCATAGTACATAAGCCATTGTCAATGGCAATGTTGGCCAGGCGAGCTAGTGGAGCATAATGCAGTATCTCCTTGAAATTTGCTTCTGGAGCAAACATACAATGCTTGATGCAAAGGAGGGTGGTCTTGGTGCGATCACCATGAAGAGCCGCAAGAACCAAAGGGGTCAATACCAAATCTTTGACAGCAGCCGCCTCTTTCCAGCTGAAATCCAGTGGATTTGACGGCAGAGACACAAAATCCTCACCATGATGCTGGAAAGACACAGATAGCAAAGGATGCTGCACTGGTGAATAATGTCATTGCATATGTACAGACAAAAATCCATTTTCTGCACAGACCAGGGCCATCTGATCAATATCTCTACTGGAAAGATTGCAAAATGGCTGATGGGCAAAGTACTGACTACCGTAAACGAAAAAGGCGAACGTTTGCTCTGGAAAAGACCATCAGGGAAGATAAGAAAGACATTGTTGAAATTAAAAAACACTTAACACTCAAAATGTATCAAATAAGCCAGGAATGAAAGAAGTCCCAACCAAGAGTAAATAAGTCAATGGTGCTTATTAAGCTTGTAAAGAGCAACATGAGTGAAGGACAGGATGGTGATGTTGATATCACTGATTTCAGTGGAATCATTGAATGTGCTGAGTTTCCGCCATCCTTTTCGATGACCAAGGTGAAATGAGATCCACAAACACAAAGGCTAGCCTTGTGAAAGCGCTAAGGAAGGAAAACTGACGTTCCACCCAGCTGAAGACCTTCCTTCACCAACCGGTCCACAAGCACTAGTGCGCATGTTGAGGCAATGTCATCGTTTTTTATTAGAAGTGGTTATTGCCAAGGGGATACTCCATTTCCGAGGTTGCTGACAATTACAAAGGGCGCTTCTCACCATTCTCCTGCTAATACCAGAAGTGTGCATTTGTTGCGACAGGTATTATGCAAACAGCATGAAAGACACACGCGTGAAATGAACTAACAGACGGGCAACAATGGAGGAAAAGGTGTAGGAAAAACTGATCAATTCGAGCACCAGACCCTTAAGATTTTTTTCAGTGTATCTGAAAACAAAGCAGCCCTACTTGAGTACCTATGTAGAAATGGGGATTATGATGGAGAGAGATCCACAGCTTGGACCAATGAAGTTCTATCTTTGGTGGGGGCTTCGTGCTGTTTGGCAAAAGTATCCTGGTGACATGTGGAAGTGAAGTGCAGTTGCAGAGCTCCAGTCCACACATGAGGAAGCGGATAGAAATAGCACGGTAATAAGAATCCGCCAATGAAATGAAAATAGCATTGATTTGTCATGAATATTCATGGGTTGTAATATACCAGGCTACCCCTTCTTCATCGCAAAGGGCAAACATGGTTGCAGAAGAGTTGTTAAAATAGTGGCAATAGATCACCTTGCAAGCTTGCCAGGTGACCACACCTCACAGATGACTAATCGATTCAGCTAGGCAGCGTACATTTGAAGTTTACTCTTAAACTATGAAATGACAAAGGTTGATAGTCTTGCAGATCTAAGAGCTCTGAAGAGTGACACTACTGACCTAAAGAGGTTATCCACCAACAGAGAAGTATTCTATCTGCATTTGCAGAGGTCAGCTTATGCCTGCATAATAGACAAAACTGCCGCTATTGCAAAACCAGCCCTTCCAGAGCCACAAAAAATATGGGAGGTTTCAGAGGGGGGTTAATGTAGTCCACACCATGAGAATCCTGCATGGGCCAAAAGGATGCTTCGAAAGGAACCACCTGTTCATGCAAAAAAAGAGTGTCAGCGAAATGCAGCTGTTCAAAAGGGTCTAGACGCTGCAATTTGGCTGTCTTTGCAGAGGTCATCCTGATACATGTAGCCGAGCCAAGCTTCAAGAAGAGTTAGAAAGGGAAGTCGCAAGTGACATTGAGAGTCTGGAAGTTCTGAGGAGGAAGAAAACTTGAGATTAAGAGGTTCACCTGGCCTCGCTGTTCTGACGCTTTATCCTTCTTTGTTAACTTTAAACAAAGGAATCGATTGCGTTTCTCAGACTGTACACCAATATATTCAATTGAATCTGGTATTAAGCCTTTACATATTCGATACAAAGTTCATGTAAAATGGGTTAAAACATCTTATTCTGTTGAACAAAGTTGAGCATTTCAGCTTTTTAGTTTTAATCTCAACACATCCCCTCTAAATGGATTCGTATACCATCGACAACCATGCGTTTACTGACATCAGGAATAGAAAAAAAGACTAAAATTGTTAAATAAGCACTATAATTCTTGCGCATATTTATTTGAGTACTGCATGGTTTACTTACTTCAATCTTCTGAGGTTTACAGGGACGGTCGTTGCTTGTCAATATGTTGTAATCCCTTTCCAAGTAGTGCCACCAGCATTATGACCTTTGCTTTAACTGTAACAACATAGACGGCATCAATGATTAACAATTAAACCGTTGATATATGTAAGTATTTTTGCTTATAAAATGCTGAAATCATAGTGGAATTAAAATACATTTTTGAGAGGTGGTATTGCCATTATGTATATGAGAATTTCTTGAAAATTAGAGTAAGTAGTAGGTCTACATGTATATGTACCCGAAAATGGAATCTTCAATTAGATTATTTTGTTTTAAATATAGACGATAAGTGATAAGAAATAGCGAATAACAAAAAATTTGGAAGGAAACGAGATAACAGAGAATAAGGAGTACATAGCAGAGCAGAAGAGATGAGAAAATGCATAAAAACGGTAAACAGATCGTTGATCCTCCCCCGCCATCGAAAATCGGTTTTCAGATAATTCACGCTGTGTCCCTGGGGATAAATAAAAAAGCGCGATAAACGCAATTTTGGAAAATATTGACGGAGAGAAAAAAACAAACAAACGAATAAGTAAAAAAAATAATTGGGGAGATTATAAGGTAAATGAGAACAGCATTAACAGCAACAGAAAAATTGAGAGGCTAAGAGCGCGGAGTAGGAGCGTACCAGCGAAATAAGAGAGGGGCAGAAGGCAAATAAATTAACTCACGATGAAGCAAGTGTCCATAAATAAACAAAATTAACAGATGGTGATGTTTTGTTGACTCATACAAGATTGGCTCTTCCTTTGCACTTATGATAGCGTGGATAGTATAGTAAATCAGCTTACATTAAAATTTCACCCTTTTCACATTTACACGTTGACAGCTGCTTACCCGTTTCTTTTGCAGGTCCTTAAGGTGGATAAGAACAAGTTCCATAGATGGGCGTAGCACTGGTTCCTTGGATTGACAAATCTCCCCTAGCCGTTGAACCGATGGGATGTTTTGCGATGCGCCTAACTCCTCAAACAGACACCCAAGTGCATATGTTTCCGTTGCGAGGCTATCCCCAGTTTGGTTTAGCAATAGTTCGGGTGCAAGGTGGGGGAATTCTTTGGCGTTCTGTTCAAACTCACTCAGATCGAAGCTTTCCGTCGGAGTTAGTGGCAAATCGCATATTCGTTCGGCCATGCCAAGGTCAACTACTTTGCCCGTCCATGAGCCATTCTTATCCTGGACAAGCATCAAGTTGTTGGATTTGATGTCACAGTGAAGCCACCCGGCTTTTTGTTGACCATGAAGGGTCGTGGTGACATCGATAAGCACCTGGGAGATAGAGAATTTTTTTTTTTTTTTTTTTTTTGAGAATTTCTTGAAAATTAGAGTAAGTAGTAGGTCTACATGTATATGTACCCGAAAATGGAATCTTCAATTAGATTATTTTGTTTTAAATATAGACGATAAGTGATAAGAAATAGCGAATAACAAAAAATTTGGAAGGAAACGAGATAACAGAGAATAAGGAGTACATAGCAGAGCAGAAGAGATGAGAAAATGCATAAAAACGGTAAACAGATCGTTGATCCTCCCCCGCCATCGAAAATCGGTTTTCAGATAATTCACGCTGTGTCCCTGGGGATAAATAAAAAAGCGCGATAAACGCAATTGAGGAAAATATTGACGGAGAGGAATAACAAACAAACGAATAAGTAAAAAAAATAATTGGGGAGATTATAAGGTAAATGAGAACAGCATTAACAGCAACAGAAAAATTGAGAGGCTAAGAGCGCGGAGTAGGAGCGTACCAGCGAAATAAGAGAGGGGCAGAAGGCAAAAGAAGGAAAGTGGAAGCAAAGGGAAACTGACTGAGGAAGGGAAGAGAAAAGGGAAATTGGGGAAAAGAAGACCTCTGCAATTCCTGCTACCAGGAGCGGAAACAAGGGATAGGTTCCCCTATATTTTTGGCAACGATATACATATACGCACTCGACAAATTGGTCATGACTGAGATAAAACGTTTACATCTTATACATTCACATAATTGGTTTGAACATGTGTGAGCAATACCAAGATGCCAACATCTTCAAGAAAATGTGAGGGGGCTTATCTAACGAGATCTCTACCCATACCCTTAATGCTAATAATAAATTAACTCACGATGAAGCAAGTGTCCATAAATAAAACAAATTAACAGATGGTGAATGTAATTGATGTTTTGTTGACTCATACAAGATTGGCTCTTCCTTTGCACTTATGATAGCGTGGATAGTATAGTAAATCAGCTTACATTAAAATTTCACCCTTTTCACATTTACACGTTGACAGCTGCTTACCCGTTTCTTTTGCAGGTCCTTAAGGTGGATAAGAACAAGTTCCATAGATGGGCGTAGCACTGGTTCCTTGGATTGACAAATCTCCCCTAGCCGTTGAACCGATGGGATGTTTTGCGATGCGCCTAACTCCTCAAACAGACACCCAAGTGCATATGTTTCCGTTGCGAGGCTATCCCCAGTTTGGTTTAGCAATAGTTCGGGTGCAAGGTGGGGGAATTCTTTGGCGTTCTGTTCAAACTCACTCAGATCGAAGCTTTCCGTCGGAGTTAGTGGCAAATCGCATATTCGTTCGGCCATGCCAAGGTCAACTACTTTGCCCGTCCATGAGCCATTCTTATCCTGGACAAGCATCAAGTTGTTGGATTTGATGTCACAGTGAAGCCACCCGGCTTTTTGTTGACCATGAAGGGTCGTGGTGACATCGATAAGCACCTGGGAGATAGAGAATGGGGGAGACGGGGAGAGAGAGAAGCAAAACAAGTTGGTGTAGGTTTCAAGATAATTAGACCTAGACCTGTTTGACTTTTGAACCCTGTAGGCCTACAATACTTCCCCCATATTTTTACACGTTCTCCTGTGTTGCTCTTTGATAACACAAACAGTTTTTGTGTTATCATACTTTTAAATTATCACAGAATAGTGTGTCAAAGGTCTACAAAAAGTATGATAACACAAAAAGTGTTTGTGTTGCATTGTTTAGGTCAAAAACAATTTTCTTGCATAAACAGTTGGAAAAGCATTGTGCCGTGGGGACGGTTTTGTAACGAGATCGCGCTTTATTCCGTATTGGAAAAGAATACAACTCCCTGATTGGTACTGACGCAGAAGTACCGACGGATCTGCACTTGTCCAGCCTCCCAAAGACAATGCCAACCATAAAGTACGGCTGTCCACCAAAAGAACTATACAATCAAACTGAAAATTCTAACAAAATAGACTATTTCTGCGAGGTATTTTGACTTTATTTATTAGACAAATTCCTAAGCTAAATCCTCGCTTTTATTCCATCCAATTTGATGGACCTAACCGGAGATATTATCAATTGAATACAAAGGATAAAATACCACTTGGGCCAGTTTCACTTGAAGGTTCAAGGAACTAAAAATATAAGGCATTTACATATAACATCATTGTGGGATTAAAACCGTTTTCAAACAAACGAATATTATACAGATCAGAGTGAATGTATTATCATGCATTGAACTAATCAACATTTTCAAACAGTGAAAGCACCAGAAATTATGTTGTGGGGGGAAATGGGGGACTCACTCTCAAAGGACAATAATCATGAATTTCACGTAAATTTTGGGAATTTGACTGACCATATAACGGGTATTTGTGGTTATACCTAGACTATTGGTTCCTGGATCCATTTTACACAACAGACCACCAGAGAGTGTGCCAATATGTTTATTTAATCGTTGTCTAGACAATTAGCCCCTTCAATTCGAAAGCATCGATTTCAAACCCTACAACGTCACTCTATAGTAAGTATGTATGTGTATGTGTGTGTATGTATATGTGTGTGTATTTGTGCACTTACAAGAGATACATTCTGGGAGTATTTTTCAGTATAAAGAGACATTCTGAGTGTATTTTTACATTGTGGGAGTATTTTTCTTCATTGTGGGAGTATTTTTTACTAGAGTTACTATATGTTACGAATTGTCCTATAACGGAATAAACTGTAATCGAGTATTGAGGTTTATTCCGTAAAAGAGTAGAAAAGAGGATTTTTCTAGTTAGTAACTATATAGGCCTGCGGCGCAATCCTCTTGGCTAAGAAAAGTGAGTAAAACTAGAAAAAAAATGAAAAAAAATGAAAAAATCTTTAAAAATGTCTTAAAAAGTGTCTTTTTAAGAGAAAAATCTCAAAACTATATAGGTTTGAAATTCTTCCGTATATAGTTTTGAAAAAGTGTATTTTTCTTTAAAAATGTCTAAAAAAGTGTCTTTTTAAGAGATTTTTCAGTAAAACTTGCAATGTATATTGCAAGTTTGTGTATGTAGTTGTGTGTGTGTGCGTGTGTGTGTGGTTATGTGTTTGTGTGTGTGTGTGTGTATGTATGTGACCAATATTTCTTGTAAAATGTAACATGCATGTGCCCTCCTCAGAAGAAACTAACCGTATAATTCTTCTTAAAGTTTTTTCGATTGATATCTGTTTTTTCTTCATTTTAGAGATAAGAACTATACCTGGATAACTTGATCTTTCGTAAGACACGGACCATTTCCACTATAAACATCATATAGAGTCCAGCTTTGGAATGTATCAGGGCAGCCGAAGTATTCCACGACAAAAGAATGGATAGGATGATAGTCTACGAAACCCAGAAACTGAGGGAATCCTGGTACATAAGTCATTTCCACGTGTGCTTCCCCCTCATTCAAGACTCTATTTAGCCGCCGCTTTTCAGGGTTGTCTGTTGGAGAAATAAAAGGAAACATTAGTTGAGAGCAACAAATTCATTGTTCATAGCTTTATAGTATTGAGGGATAGCGTCAAAATACAACCGCAGAACAATCGTGGTCATAGTAATGGGGTAGTAATGATGGAATTGCGTTCCCAATAATTTAACGGTTATCGTCGATACAAAAGATAAAAATAAGTGTATTTTTAGAATGTTTTGAATAAGGATTACACAAGCAATGAATTAATAAATTTCCAAGACGAGGGCCGGCCCGCCGGGCCGGCACTTTGACCCGGCACGTTTTCCTGTGATATTTTAGGAGGAAGCGATTTCACAACAGCCGTTTTAGGATTTGAAACGCATGCACAGCAACGCGACTTTGCTGAAAAATAATTGTTAGCCTATGCGAAGAACTGCATGTATATAGCCTATTTTAAAGCAATATTTTTGAATTCTGAAACTTTTGGAGTTCGCGTTCAAACTCTACTAATTAATAACTAACATGATGAATTCTCTGTGGCATATTATGATGACATACATGTTGCATTGCCAAGTTTTTCAATCGGGTAGGTATGATCTGTTTCCATATACTGATGAGGCTATTACGCATTCGGTTGTTTATATGAGTGTTACTTCATTGGGAAAAGCGAAAATTATAAACTGCAACTTTGCCCTGTCGCCTATACCCGAAACCGTATTAAATTATATCAAACACAAATCTTATTTTAATAATTCTATCAAAATAAATTAGAATTACCTTCGTTGTCAAGTAGGTTATAAACCTTCTCCACGACGAATCTGCCGTGGTATTTGCGGAGATATATTTTGGCGTAGCTCCCTTCACCCACCATAAACGGTTTGCCGTTGACCATGACCGGCTCCAAGTCATCTTGGTCAATCATGTAAGGTACGCTTTTTTTGCCGCTCTTTGGTTGCACTATGTATGTACCCTTTTGACCTGTAACGTTCTCGTCTCGTTTTTCCACGTCCTCGATCCTTTCTGATCGTGTACTTTTATTGCCTACGCTGCCAGCTTCGTCTTCCATTACACTCTTATGTCCATTCCTTGATTCTTTCTTCTCCGCTTTACTCGCCCTCTCCTCCTCTTCCTTTTCTTCTCTTGTTCCTCCTCCTGCTTTTCCATCTCCATCGCCTGCTCCTGTTCCTTCCCTTGCTCTTCCTTGTCTTGATATGCGTGCTCCTCTTCCTTCCTCTGCTCTTTCTGCTGCTCCTCGCACTGCCCTACCTTCTGCTTCTCCTGCTCCTTCTCCTCATGCTTTTCCTTCTCCATCTCCAGTTGCTGCTCCTTCCCTGCAAGCTCTTCTTTCTCTTGGTCCTCGACCTGTTGCTCTTCCTGCTCCTGCTCCTCCTCCTCCATCTCCATCATGCTCCTACCTTCCATCTCTATCATGCTTCCATCTTCCTCTTCCACTTCACTCTCATCTCCTTCCTCCCTCATCATCACTATCATGCTCTCTCGTACCGCCACCACTTGGTCTCCGGTGACCTCATCTTTGCGACTTCGTGTATTCTCGTCCACTTTTGTTCTACCATGTACACAAGAACTGTAATAAAACAAGTAGACAATGTGGGGGGTTAAGAGGGTTTATCCTTCAGCAAAATTTAAAAAGCGAGAATTTAATCAACATTGTTATTTGTCGGGAAGTCGATAATCAGTTCCGAAGATATATCTGATTAAATGATAGCATAAAGTCTGCGCTAAACTTGGTGATGAAGCGTTTTATTCTGTACACTGTAAACGTGGTGTCTTGGCAAAAAGACACTTCACGTGTCATCATTTTTGAGACGTACTTTTTGTAGACACAAAGTCATGTCTCATTGCAAGACATGTTCAAATGTCACGTCTCTTTGCAAGACACTAATTTACAAGTCACGTTTTTATGCAAGACAATTCGGTTTTGTGAGACGTGTCTTTTGTCATCAATCTGGAGACATGTTTGGCTGGAAGACGTGACTTTGTGTCTTAGATTATGTTTTTATTCTATTTTCTTTTATTTCTATTGTTGAAGACAGGCCTATTGCCAAGACATCTCTTGCATATGACGCCAAGACACCATTTTTACAGTGTATCTTTTGAAATAATTTTCAAATTGCGGTAATCTTTATAATAAACATATATATAATTACAGGCTATAGGCTATCACTTGTATCAGACGTGGTTCTTTCTCAGCTGAAATGTTGGATTACTCCATATATTTTTACTTTTATGTGATTTTCGTGCAATATTTTAACGTCATTGATTATAAAATTGCTAACAGAGTAATTCATTTTTTTTAAATGCTGAACACTAAATGGAGAACACATGTAGACAGATGGATGGTAGGAGCGTAGGACACTCAGTCACACGGGCACTGTATTTCCCGATACCTGCAAATGTAACGACAAAAACAATTCCACTTGACCCCCCTCCTCGAAAATCAGGATGATGTATAGCCACCAGGGATAGTCGCGCAAAGAAAGAGACGACCTTATCAAAAAAGGCAACGACAATGTAAAAACTGCTGATGGTCGGAGAGATATGGTCCAAGTTAATTATCTATTCACCCTATATTATCAAACTATGGAGTTATAGGACCCAATGAACAAGTGCATTTGTAACATTGAGTCAATTAAAAAAGGAAGCCAAATCTGATAATTTTAAAATATGCCATATAACATCAAATACCTGCGATAAAAATAAACATGAAGTACTTAGATTATGTTGTTAGACACAATAAATGTATTTCTGATACTTTTAAAGTTGTAACATGACGTCAATCAATATGGCAGCCAAAAACGTGAATAGCTTCAAAAAATACTTGACACAAATTTCGAAATATTACCTTCAAGTATAAATTATTGTCATTACCAACTGATACCAGGTAACCCCGATAAATAAAAATGGGTCAAAATTATAAATTGAGTGCAATATATGTGAAAAAATGTAATTCCTATGGTATTTTGACAACTTTGCACCATATTAGTTTTATTTCGATTTTGGCGCGTTTAAAACAAATTGAAATGTATGTTGTACATTGGTTGAATAAGGTTGAATAGATAATTATCATTTCAGCAGCAAGAGACCGAAATTTAACAATACAAATCATGTTACAGATCAACTGCGCCGAGATGAAAGAAGATTGGATCTTGCATTTTCAAAGCATGCATGTTTTCGATTATGCCTTTTTCTGCGCAAATCATCAGAATTATGCCAGATTGGAGTATTGGACCCTATACATACATCATCCAGAAGACGTTCAACCAGCATTCCGGGATGGGCAATTCAGTATTCGCCACACATATATACGGTAGCATGTCATTGGGTGATATTAGAGTGGAATCAACCGTGATTAAAGACAGTATAAATCCAGAAGTGAAGTAATTGACAATTGCTATAAAACTCAAGACTGAAACAGCATCCTCACGGTGGTGCCTCACGAATCTCCTCCTCGGCCATTGTGCAACACAGATGTGTACACAAATTAGGGGCCTAGTGAATCTTCGAGTTTGACCAGTCATGAACAGAGTCAACCGATGGATGAAACTAGACGAAGAACACGTCAGCAACATTATTCCATATGACCATGATGACTGATCCTTTCTGCACATGCCTATCCCGACAGACCCATCAACATTGACCGTGGATTGCACGCAACCGACGAAGTGCAAAAGTCTACACTTGCTAAAGGTGCTAAAACATTATTTTTGGACATTTTGTTGCGAAGCGGTTTTCATCAGAGTGAGAAAAGCTTTGGAAAGCTTTTACAAAAAATAAGACTTGAAAACGTTCACAGATATGATTAACATAAGACAACGCCACTCAAGATAAAAGACGTCAAGTCAATGTTGCAAGTCAATATTAATTTCCCTAGGGCATTAACTATTTTTATAAGCCCAGAAGATGTCAATCTCGCTATACTGTTCTAGCAGACCAATCATTCCATGGCTTGAAAAAATGTAAATATCCCGGGAAGATAGTCACATTTCTCACAGATTTCCATATACCTTATGTATAAATTTCCCTCCATGATCACTTCATTCCCGGCTATGCTGTTCAAAAAGGATGGAACAGGAAGATAGAAAGACACAGAAGGTCGATATTATACATTGGTTGGAAAGTAAAGTGCCAGGGATTCATGAGTGTCCATGAGTAATAAACTAATAAGTTTCTCATCCACCCCTTCCCCCCTGCATTTTACACTTTGTTATTGCGATTAGTTTACGGTGTTGAGTTCCGCCCACAGATGTAAAAAAGAAGTTATCTGTGGTTCCACCACATTAAAGAGACAATGGCACATTTTAAAAATAATGGATATTTTGCATATAGCCCTCGCCTGAAGTGATTAAGCCTAAATCAGCGCTCTTATTGGTAAACAGAACGATTTTATAATGAAATGACTCCGGAGTCATTTTATTCAGCAGACGACGGAATGGCGTTTAGGCGACGAAAAAAGAAAACCCTGTTTTACGGGCGAGCGGACCTTTCGAGTAGGGTCGGTCGGTCGGGCGAATTTTTTTTTTTTTTTAATTTTTTTTCTTTTCTGGAGCTCAAAATTGGCCTAAAATAGGCCCAAAATCTGAAAAATCAAGAGAAAGAATGAAAAATGTTTACAAACAAATTTTCTATAAAAAAATTGCCAAAATTGATAAATTTGGGCAAAAAACAGGCTGATTTTACATGATTTTTGGAAAAAACTAAAAAAAAAAAAAATTCTGCAAAACTGAAAAATCAGGGTCGGTCGGGCCCGTAAAACAGTTTTTTTTTTATTTTCGTCGCCTTAACGCAAGAAACACGCCGGAGTTGAGTCCCGTGGCATGCACCCTGTTTGACCGGTCTGTGACTTGTGATTTCAGTGAGTACGGGTTTATGATATTCATGTAATAGACACATTTGTTGAGTAAAGTTTCGGCAAACGTAATAGCCTACAAATTACCTGGGTGTCTATATAGGCTCTTATTATAATGTCCCTATTTTGGGTATAGCTCTATGTTTTTTTATGTGTAAAATAGATTTCTATTCTTCCAATGGCCTAGAATGTCATTTGCGAGCAAATTGCACAAATTTCATATTTTGTGTGCTATGTCGCTTTAAAATGCAATCTCCGTTCAAAAATGTAGCTGTAGGCCTGTAATCCGTTTCTTTCTACAGT
The DNA here is from genome assembly GCA_023653785.1 of Ophioderma brevispina. Taxonomy (NCBI): domain Eukaryota; kingdom Metazoa; phylum Echinodermata; class Ophiuroidea; order Amphilepidida; family Ophiodermatidae; genus Ophioderma; species Ophioderma brevispina. The sequence continues at coordinate 2,972 of JAMKCH010072779.1, read as the reverse complement.
CCATATGCTTACCTGACGTCTTCAGTGCTAGGTTTTGGCGCGATTCGATTTTTTCTGAAAAGTCGCTGGAACTGCTGGAACCAGCCGCACTTTGTGGTGGATAGTTGAAACCATGATTTGCGAGTTTCAGGAGTTGGTGTGGGTTCTACTTTCACGCTCCTAAATCGGTTGAACCGTATGAATGAAAACCTGGAAAAAATGAAATCACATATGGCAGTTTCAGACAGGTTTAATTTAAGGACCATAGGAGGGGAGCAGTGGCGTAACAGCTTTTTTTCAGGGGGGGCACACGTAGTTTAAGGGGGGCAAGCATATATTAAAATGTGTTTGTATAGTATAGGCTATGGCCTATGTAAATCACTAATTTTTCAGGGGGGCAAGATTCCCCAGGGGGGCAGCTGTCCCCCCCGGGTACGCCACTGTGGGGAGGGTTCTTTCAAAATATATTAATAAAAAATAAACAATATTAAGTTAACTTATCTTCTTGCCGTGAAACATCGTGGAATGAGAGGAGTGTATAGCAAGTTGATGCATGATCAAATGATATGAACCTATGCGTTATCAAAATGGTTTGGTCCCTTGTTAGAAGTGTTTTAATGTATATCTGAGTCCGAGATGACGTCATCTAGTTGAAAAGAAAACTTATCTCGAAGTTAACATACACAGATAGTAATTTTGGTGCATTTTTGACACAGTCATAATGTTAGCTGAAATATTTTTATTTGTTACGATCTTCAATTTTTGAGTCAATTTGCAAGTGTAAAACAATCATCTGGCGCGCGGTTATATACCGCTGTTTTATTTTGCTGTGTCGGACTCTCAACTCAACAGCATTATCACATACCGATGTATAAAGTTAGTCTAAAGCTCCTAATTACCGGACCCACCTTTAGGTCTACCCTAAAAGGTGCGTCGGATAACTTTCGTCCCCGCTTTGGCCTAAAAGTAAATGATCAACATTTTACGGCCATATGACACTGTTCAAGTGGTAAAATGCGGATTGGATATACAAGTTGATCTCAGATGATCTTCTCATGAGATAAGGCAAAAAATCCCATCCGATCGAAAATAGATTTAGCCCTAATTTCGTGATCCGCGATCCAATTGACTTTGAGTGGTTGTTATGTAGATAACGCGTTTTTTTGTAAAATAATTTTCTGTCATAGCTTCCCGGCCTAGTTGTGCATGTATTGCGATCGGGGTTCGAGATAACTGTCTTTTATGTGTAGCTTGATCCATCCAACCTGGACTGGTATAAGGGCAGGAATCAAGATCCAGGAAGAATTAAAACAAGTCTAAACAAATCAAAAATCAGAAACACAAAGAGTAACGTTCAAAAATTACGACCAAAAGTGCACTTTAAAAATAAATGTGAGTAAACATCCCATGTCATATCATTATATCATATCAATTTATTAAGCAAAAACAAACAAACAAACAAACAAAAATAAACAAACAACGAAACAAAAAAGAAACAAATGAAAATGTGAGAAACGCTAAGACTCCAATGCCATGGACTTTGATTTACTAGTATTCGGACAATGTCCTAGCTGGATAACCCAAGAAAGCCTCTAGGCTCTACAGTAAGCTTATTTCCATTGGGGTCCATTTTAGTGGGTCGGGATTAGGACAGCTAGGGGTAATCACCCTACTCTTTTCGACTTTGATGTGCACAGGTATGAGTCTGTACATGGGACCGATGGCTTAACGCTCCCTCCAAAGGACGGGGCATTATCATGGTTCATTTGGCCAAGTAATTCATGAACCGTGGGGAAAGCGAAATCCAACTTCAATCAATAGCTCTTGTACAGATTAAATCCAGAATTTAGTATCCGATTAAATCCCTGCAAAGTGATCCCACCGGAAATTGAACCGGAGACCTTTAGCACCAGAGGCTAATACCCTACCTAACCAGGAAAGGGGGGCAGTGGGCCACGTGCAACGCTCTCTCACGGACATAAAGTATTATACATCAATCATATATTTTTATATTAAAGAACTACTACAGCTTCTCAATCCCTATCATTACAAATTTGACACTACCATGCATGGCTGCAATATTTCTTGATCAAAATATTGAAGGCTTCTCTCAAGAGGAACACGCCTATACTCACATTTTCACTCTTGTAGCTGATGCTGTCGTAAACAAATAGTTTACAGAAGAAAATTTGGTGCGAATTAGCTATCGGAATTTTACCGAAATCACTTTTTCAAAATGATTTTCGCGAGCGAAACTAGACTGTGATGTACACTCAAAGGAGAGCACTCGGTGTCTGGTGGTTTCTATGTTTATACGGCGTTACCATGGGCATACGGGTAACAGCTACGCGATCATCGGTACGCGGCCTATAACGTACGCGTAACAGATACGCGCCTAGGCATAAAAATATTTTGTGTGGCGCCGTACCGGGAAAAAAAAATTGTGCATATTTGCAGAACAAATTTTGTGAGTCGGCAGTTTTTTCGGGTCGGTTGGGTTACGCAAAGCAAACAATTTTTTATGCCCCATCGTTAGTGAGCTATTGTGTCTTGTGAGGGCCTGTGCAGCTTTTCCGCACGAGTCTGCTCATTCCGCCTGCCATTCGGTATTTTCCTCCGTTTTCTCTGACCAGTGACCTAAAGGGACTTACGATGTCTTGAAACCTTTTTGACTAAAAGTTGCAACTTTCCATAGTTTTTTTTAATATTTTTTTGGAATTATAAACATTTCTTTTACAACCGACGTGGTTGAAATATGCGAGAACTTAATGCCAGTTGTAGAATTCTCGGGTTGGCCAGTTACCATGGCAACGATAATCTACCTTTTTAGCCTCAGCGACCGAAAAGTTGGCTTACAATAAGGTCTAAATTGTGGTTGCCATGGTAACTGCTCAACTTGATGATTCTACAACTAATATATGCCAGTAATAAAGTGCTGTTGTAAACCAATTAATATGAGTGATAATAAAAATTGTTTTCATAGAAGAATTTGA
>JAMKCH010072775.1:0-22690 GCA_023653785.1 Ophioderma brevispina | reverse complement strand
GATGTGATGAGTTCTGCACCAGCGGACATGTATGTACCGGTGTTGTTACATGGGTGTCTGCGGTCACTTTGATAGACATGGGACTCAATCCTTGTCCGATGCGTTGTACCAGATGATACCGGATGAGAAGCGACCTAGGCTTCGTTTTTTAATACACAAGCGAATCCAGGCCGATGGGTGACAAGTGAAGACGTGGGGAAAGCATCCTGGAATAGGCGTGGGAAATGGTGCCATGAGGCTGAGTGTGATCGTCTCAGACGTTGAGAAAGGCATGCTGGGGATGGGATACTGAAAAAAACTGGGGCGATAATCGCTATGGTCAAAACAGCATTCCAGCATGAGCTAACGCCAACTCAAGGTTGTGGCTGTAGAAGCTAGTGGTAACGGCCGCGCATCAAGTAGTGCCACTGCAGCGATATGCAACAGACGAGGGGGCGTGTGTAGAGTAATAGGGTCATTCATGTCGGACGTGATAGGTGGAGAGGGAGCCTCCCAAATCCCGGAACTCGTGCGAAGGTCGGAGCGGCTGGGGTTAGTAGAGCCGTTAATGGTGGGCCCACTTACGATAGCGGATTATTGATGGCAAGAGATCTAGTGAAAGTTTACAGACTGTGGTGCCAGTTACAATTACAAATGTGTGTGACTTTCCACGAGAGGTGAAACGAGGCGCTACACTGGGCAAGTTGGCTGGTGGAGGAGAATGAGGTGTGCGAGACAGGATGGTGGGGGCGAGATTCAATGGTGAATCGGCAGAGGTGCCTGAACATCTGAAGGAGCTGTTTAGGCAGAAGTACTACCCACTGGGGGAGAAGGAGAGAGAGAAAAAGGACGGAGTATAAGCGAAATTCGGATGTGTCTTAGGGGGAGTTGATATGGTAGGACGACGAAGGTGAAGCACAGTATTGATACTGGGAGTGCCTGGCCCATTCGGCAGCCATTGAGGAAGTCATCCCCGCAGCAGCGTGAAGAAGTGGAGCGAAAAGTGAAAGGTTGGAGGGGAAGGGGCTAATACAGCCTTCAAGTAGTGCTTGGTGTAGCCCAGTGGTGTTAGTAGCAAAAGAAGGATGCTATAAGAGGCCTTTGTGGACTATCGAAAGATGAAGGAGGTCACGATGAAGGACGCGGTATCCTTGGCGCGAATTGACGAGATCGTTTGATGCGGTAGGGGGCCCAAAGTACTTTACAACTCGCGATTTGGCCTCAGGCTACTGGAAGGGTGAGAGACGACACGGACGCTCGAGATAGTCTGCCTTCCTCCACCACAAGCGGACTTTATGCTTGGTCCTAACCATTGGCCTCTGCAATGACGCCTCAAACGTTTGGATGAAAGCTTGAATGGAAGAGTGTTGATGGATTGAGATGGGAGTCGCTCCTTGTTTATTTAGCCGACGTGATGTGTCGTAGCACAGTGTCGGAGTCCGTAGATCTGTTAGAAGAGGTTTTGCAGAGGTTCCGAGGAGCGGGTTGAAACTCAAGCCTTCAAAGGTCACTATTCAAAGGATGACGTATTTGGGCCACGTATCTGAAAGGGGTATTCATACTGATCCGTCCAAGATAGAAGCAGTTCGGGATTGGCCGACGCCAAGGACGCCCGCAGGTTGCGTAGTTTATGGGACTGGCGTCGTACTATCGTCGGTTTATCCGGGGATTTGTTGCTATCGCGGCACTCTCCTATCGGCTGGACAGAGAAGGAAGTTGGTGTTTGATGGACGAGTCGAATGTGCGACTGCCTTCAACACGTTAAAGGTTGCTGATCAGTGCTCCAATCTTGGCTTACCCGCGGCGAGGGCCAATCATCTTATACACTGACGCCAAGCTAAATTTGCAATAGGGGGGCGTACTGTAACAAAGAGCAAGCTGGCGAGGGGGGGGGGTGGAGAGGGTTATCGCTTATAGCAGAAAGTCATTGTCCGGCCAGAGCGGGGGAAAACTACGTGAGACGAGAAGGAGCTTCTTGCTGTGGTGTATTGTAACATCTATTAATTTTGGTTGCCACCCGTTTTCAATAAATAATATTGAGGCCCGTTACCGTCTGCCTTTGATTATTACGTAATGGGTGCACGCTATTGGGAAATTCCTTTTGGGTGCCTGCATTGCGTCGAACGTTGTGTAAACTGCACCCAGGATACTTCCCGCGTTTAAGTTTGTGTTTGTATATCCTTGCGAGTACCAGTTCGGCGGGACGGTTGATTGGGTGATCCTGAGATGGCGGTTACTTGTTTGTCTTTTCTGTTGAATAGTTATGGCACTGGAACAAAAGATGGGTCATTAGTTGATGAAAAACCCCTGACCACTACATTGGGAAACCCTATAAGGGTGGGGTGGCCAATCAGGAGTTGGCAAGGGTTGGTAATCCTAATTAATTAGTAGTCATAGCCTTGGGTATATAACGGTAACGTGGATAATTTCTTTGGACGTTCTTGAAGTATTACGAGCAAGTTGGACGTTGATTTTTTTTTTTTTTGGGCTGCTCCCGTTTATTTTAGTTCCGAATGGCATTATGTTTTTACCAGAGAAAGCTACCAAACATTAAGCCCTTACAGTTCGTTGAAACTTTTGCTGAATTACCGTGGACTGCTCTTTTCGCTGTTAAATTCTGTTCGAGCCCACTGAAGTACCAAGGGAATACCAACTAGCGAGGTATGCCAGTGAGGACAATCGAGACTATTTCAAATACGCGAGGAATGTCGGCAGTGAAATAACAATGGGATTAAGGTGTGGGTAAATTTGTGTTGTTTATGTTTGCTGAGGGGAACCCAGACCTGGTACTCTAATTGATTTATTTTTGTGTGTTTAAAAGTTTGGTCAATCTCTCGACATTTGGTGAATGTTTTCATATATAAATTGTGTAGAGTCAATCGAGTCCAAAGAGGAGGATTAGTATAAAGTGAAATATAAAGTGGTGGCTAGGAGAAATCGTACGGAATATTTAGTTCGGAAGGGGGGTATTCCACTAAAGGAAAATTTCAGTTAGGAAATTGTGAATGTGTTGAGGTAGCCAAATGGAAACTCAACCAGACCATAGCTTCTGTCCATACGTTAATATTTTAAATTCTGAAATTTCTAAGGTGGGTCAAGTTGTGAAATTTTCATTTGAATAAAACATTTGGCACCAAGTTTGCGCGCACTGGGATGAGAGATTTGGGCATACAGCACTGTGAGCGGATCCACGTTTACAAACATCTTACCCTATCATGTATGGGAAGAGTTCCTCCTTAACTGAACTCAGTACTTGATTTTGGGTCACGTTCAAGGATAACTATCTTGACCAATCTTGCTTGGGTTTAAAAAGATATATGATCTGTTTGAGTTGGGCCTATGTCAATTGATTTAATATTGCTAAAGATCAATAGGACTCTATTTAGGACGTGGAGTCCTACAACCCTTGTTGGAATTACAATCCACATAATTTATTTGAAGAAATTTAGTGGTTAATTTAACCAAATTTGTCATTCAATTTCGAAATCCAAGTAGGTGTAAAAAAAATGCTACCTAAAGTTTGTGAATGTTATTGAAACTTGTATTTTTATAAATTAACAATTGTGTGATCAGAATTTGATTGGATAGTTATGATTAAACTGGATCAAAGAAATTTTGCAAAGCATTTGTTCGTTTGCAAATTTATTGGTTCTGAGTTACTTTGTTTATTTGAGGTAAGAGGAAACCCGTCATGGATCCCTCTTCAGAAAACCTCCATTACCCTTTATCGTCGTCAAAATTAGCTTTGGCACGCAACAGTATGTGACAGTATCCTCAAAAAGTATCGTCACTACCGAGGGAAGGCAAGGTGAAAGGGAGGACGGACCACGGGTCGCTAAGGTGGTTGTGTACTTTCAAAACCCTCCAGGGTCAGCTGGCGAGATGGCTTGAGGTGCTGTCCAGTTTCAACATCGCTTTGGAGTACAGACGGGAAGACGGCCATTCTAACGAGACGGGCCGTCAAGAATACCCTGTAGACAGTGTGGGCGGAGGAGGCTAAGAAGGTCCAAAAACGCAGGAGCCGAGCGCGGAGCAGACGTAGAGGAAGTCCAGGACGTGTGAGATCGGGTGCAAACAGACGGGCTGGAAGTGACGGGACCGTGGAGGCTATCAGAGGGTCCTTGGTCACGGAAGGCGTGGAGTTAAAACCCCGAGGTCGAAACGAGAGTGTGCAGAGTATGATGAAGTGGATGATGGCCGAAGCAATCATTCTGCGGGAGTGGGGCTCGGTCAGAGTAGGGAACAAATGATCGACAAGCCTGGAGCGGATAGAAACCCTGACCCCGGAGTGGTTGAAGTTCGTAAAGTTCGTAATGTGACGATACAACCGGAGATCACACTAGAGATGGTACGTGAGGCGCAGTTGGCGGATGAGCAATGGATCTGTTCCTGAGGACAAAGGAGGCTGGAGAGGGGAGACCCCATGGAAAGGGGGATGTATCGCCTTGTGTATGCATGAAGACTTATTGGGGCCAGTGGAACATGTTGGCAGTGAAGGAGGAATTCTGGTGAAGAGAGGGAGAATGGAGATGGGAAGACTATTAAGTGGATGGTCGTGCTACCAAGGTCAATGCGGAAGCGAGTGCTAGATGAGCTGCAGCATCGCAGGAGGAGCGCACTTTGTCGGAACAAGAATTTTTGCCCTACCAAAGGTTCGAGAAAAGGTACTATTGGGTGGGGATGTGTGCCGACGTGAGGTCATATCTACGAATGTGTGTAGGTTGCGCGAAGAGGAAGGGGGACACCAAAAACGTCACCGAGCCCCCACGTCAACAGTTCAAAAGCAGTAGGATCCTCTGGAACGGGTAGCATTGGAGGTGTTGGGACTTGCCGAGACGGATGATGGGAATGCATATATCTAGTCGTTGGCGATACTGGACCCGGTGGATGGAGGCATATGCCATAAGAGATCAAGTGTCGAGACGGTTGCAGCGAAGAAAAATTGGTGGATGAGTTCGTCGGTATGTTGGAGTCCGAAGGAACTAAAATTCTTCCATTCCGACAGGGCCGTAACTTTGAGGCGAAGTCTTCCGAGAGATGTGTCGGATATTGGGGATTGAGAAAGACACGTCGACTCCGTACAAACCCCAGTCCGATGTCTGGAGAGCGTTCCTCCTTACTCTTGAATCAGTACGTGATTTTGGTCACTTCAAGGATCAACCAGCTTGACCATCGTCTTGAGTAAAAAGCAATTCTTATTCTGTTGAGTTTGGGCCTATGTGCAATTGATTTAATTATTGCTAAAAGCTCAATAGGACTATTTTCGGGACGTGGAGTCCTACCCTGTTGGAATTCAATCCACATGAATTTATATTGTAAGAAATTTATGGTTACTAAACCAATTTGTTCATTCAATCAGATCCATGTATGTGTAAAAAAATGCTCACATTCAAGTTTGTGGATAGTTATTGAACTTGTATTTTTTATAAATGAAATTGTTTTTGATCAGAATTTGATTGGAATAGTTTGAGTAAACTGGATCAAAGAAATTTTGCAAAGCATTTTGTTCGTTTAAAATTTTAATTGGTTCTGCTTACTTTGTTTATTTGAGGTAAGAGTAAACCCGTCATGGATCCCTCTTGGAAAACCTCCATTACCCTTTATCGCGTCGTCAAAATTAGCTTTGCACCACCAGTCTGTGACATTATTCCGCAAAATTATCTCACTACCTAGGCGGAAGCAAGGTGAAAGGGAGGACGGACCACTGGTCACTAAGGATGTGGTGTTTAACTTCAAAACAACCCGATGCAGCTGCGAGATGGGCTGAGGTGCTGCCATTTTCACCATTCGGAAAAAAAAATTTTGGATACAGACCGGTAAGACGGGCATCTAACGCAGACGGGGCCGTCAAAGAATAAACCCTGTAGACAGTGTGTGCACTGATGGAGGCAAAAAGTCCAAAACGAGGAGGCCGAGCACGCGGACAGAAGTAGAGGAATCCAGATTACTGTGAGATCGGTGCAAAACAGAACGGCTGGAAGTGACGGACAATTGGAAGCTATCAAGTGTCTTTGGTCGGAAGTGTCCGTTGGAGTTTAAACCCCTAGGGCGACCGAGAAGTGTGCAGAGTCTTAAGTGGATGATTGCCGCCGTTTTCCCCATTCTGCTGGCGTGGGGCTCAACACAAGTCGGGAGCACATGATCGACAAGCCTGGATCGGATAGAAACCCCGACCCCGTAGTGGTTGAAATTCGTAATGTGATATAGCACCGGAGATCACACTAGAGATGATACGTGAGGCGCAGTCGGCGGATGAGACAATGGCACTGTTCCTGAGGCGAAAGGGGGCTGGAGAGGGTAGACCCCCATGGAAAGATGTGTCTGCCTTGTCGTCTGCATTGAAGATTTATTGGGGCCAGTGGGACATGTGTGCAGTGAAGGGAGGAATTCTGGTGAAGATATGGGAGAATGGAGATGGGAACTATTAGTGGCTGTCGTGCTACCAAGGACCCTGCTGAAGCGAGTGCTAGATGAGCCTGCATGCATCGAAGGCAGGAGCGCACCTTGGTCGGAACAAGACCCTACCAAGTTTCGAGAAAGGTAATATTGGGTTGGGATGTGTGCCGACGTGAGGCTATCTACAATGTTGGTGTAAACACCTGAATTGCGCGATGGAGGAAGGGGCCACCCAAAACGTTCACCGAGCCCCACTTCAACAGTACAAAGCATTAATTCTCCCCCTCTGGAACGGGTAGCATTGGATGTGGTTTGGGGGCCTCTGACCGAGACGGATGATGGTAATGCATATATCTTAGTCCGTGTGCGATTACTGGACACCTGTGGATGGGGCATATGCCATAGAGATCAATGTGTCGAGACGGTTCAGCGAAGTTGTTGGATGAGTTCGTCTGTATGTTTGGAGTTCGAGGAACTCCAGTCCGACCAGGGCCGTAACTTTGAGTCGAAGGTGTTCCAGGATGTTGTCGGATATTGGGGATTGGAGCAGACCCGTACTACTCCGTCCACCCCAAGTCGGATGGCCTTGTCGAGCGTTACAACCGGACTATTGCATGCCATGCACTCATGATTCACCGTTCCATAATCAGAAGGACTGGGACCAGTATCTCTCATATTTGGGCTTCCGCTTAGTGTTCAAGTTTTCAAAGTCGACCGGCGAGAGACCAAATATGATGGATGTTGGGGCGAGAAGTTAGTGTTCCCGTCGACTTGGTGGGTGGTGCGGTACCAGATTAAGGAGAATGCGAAACAGACTATGCGGAGAGTTAAGAGAGCGTATTATCATGAAGGGCAGGCACCTCTTGGATTTCAGTATGAAGAGACGAAACGGAACTACGACAATTTGGTGCATGGGCCGGTGTTTAGGGCAGGTCAGCTCGCCTGGTTGTATAACCATACGAGGAAGTTGCAACTTTCCAGGAAGTTAGCCCTTCCGGCGGTGAAGTGCCGTATCTGGTGGTAACCTCGCTCTCAGATGTGGTCCTTTTTCCTGCTCCAGAATGTCTGTCCGCAGTAGCCGCGACGTATGCATGCAGATAGATAAAGCATCTAAACAAAAACAATGAAAGGCCGAAGTTGGTGGGAGGAACTACAATTTACCAGAAGTAGAGTTGAGGTGGAGCCTGCTGGTCATCGGGATAGAGAGGCCTATAGAAAAACCCGGGGTCGCGACGGGACGGGGATTAGCATCTAGCTGCAGCAGAATGGAAGAACAGATTGATGGCGACGCGAAGAAGGACCCCTAATAATAATAATACTAGATATGGTCGATTTATACGCGCACATATCCACCGCGGGTGCTCAAGTGGCGATTGCCCAATTTTATTACCGCTGGCCATCAGGAAATCGTCACAATCATTTCGCTTCATCTAGGGGTTGGCTGCTGGCTAGGCGCACAACTCAATCAGCACTTATGTAATATCCTCCCAACAGCTACCCCAAGGTAATACGCTTGTGTAACGAAGCCATTGAGGACAATATCTTGCCCCTAAGGACCAAACACCTTGGCCCTCAATGGGCTCGAACTCCGATTTTAAACGGTTTGAATGAGCATGAGTCCTGCTCTTATTATCCACGGACACACACGTGCTCTCATGATGAAGGACGGGGCTCCTGCGATAAGAGGAGACACTTATCCATGGTCGAAGTTGGCTGCGATGACGAGCTGCCTACAGGAAAAGAAGGGGAGTCAGGAGAAGACCAGGAGCGGATTGGGGACGTGGAGGATGAAGAGGGAGTGGAACGACGTCACTTTTGATGAACAACAACGAGATTGAGCCGCTAGACAGGTTAGGGGACACTTATGATGAAGCGGAGGCTGAAGTAGACGTGCCGACTTCAGGGAAAATGGCGGGAAAGTCAGAAAGACGACCTTGGCGCCGGTTGTACCCTAAAGTAATACCGGGGAGGAGCCCGGAGGCCGACAATGCAGAAGAAGTACTGGATGTACCGCATTCGCAGGAGAGTTGACTGAAACTGACCAGAGCGAGTAGATGAAGCCGAATGTGTTAGTTGACCGGGCTACGAAACCAACGAGGAATCCTAAGCGCGATTCCTCCTTAGGATTCGCGCTAATCCTAAGGAGGAATTAGCGCGAATTCCTCCGTTTAGCTGCTAGGGAATTCCGCGCCGAAAAAATTCCGCGAATTTTTGCGACGGACCAAAGAAAACGTCGTCGTTTTCTTGACTACGCTAACGAAAATCTACAATACCCAGACTAATGTCTCCTTCAAAAAAATCAGGGGTCAACTCTGCAAAATTGCTCTTTGTACCTCCTTTATTAGTATATTTTGGTTCGAAATTAGAACCTACTTGGATAGAACCAATCTTTTTTAAATGTAATGTATGTACCTGTAATTGATTTCTACTCCCACACTTTACATGTGTATATAGTATTTATTTTACATTTCTTGCCAAAGACTTGCTGGTCGAGATCCTTGCGTCTAGCTTTTTAATACTGCAAGTTTGGTTTTAATACTCCGTTAATATCTTAGATGTTGTGGGCGGTTGATTGTATCTTAATTTAATAAAGCGCGATGAAATTAATTTCACAATGTTACCGTAATTTCGTTATATTTGTACCTTTGTATGGAACGTTCCTTCCTATGACTATAATACAATTAAACTATAAATTTTGAATATCTCGAGAATGGAATGGCTAATGACCTGAAATGAATTTTAAATGAAAGCCCTTTATGATTCTCTTTCTGATGATTGAGATTAGCTTGAACTCTGACCTTTGACTAGGTCATAATTTGTAAATGATACACCTATGAACCTCTGATTGACCTTTGACTCGGCAGCCAATTTACCTTTGATCTGTGACCCCTTCATTGCAATTTCAACACTTTTAAGCACTTTTGTTTTGTAGTATCAATTGCACTTTTAATCGATCGCCGATGCTCCAAATCAGCCATGCGCGTTAGAGGAAAACGGTCAATCACTGACAACCCTTTGTGAAAAAAAAAAATTGTGAAGTTTCAAAATTTTGAGAAAATCTTTGAAAACCTAAAATTTCAAAAAAAATTCAAATTTACAAAAAAACAAAAAATTTAGAGAAAATTTGTTTCGAAAAACAACACTTTCAAAAATGCTTATTTTGGCCGGTACATCAAATATGACAAACACAAAAAATGTTGAAATTTCAAATTTTGAGAATCTTGAAAAAACCTAAATTTTTCAAAAAAATTCAAATTAAAAATCGGGGTGTGGATTTTTTTTCTAAAAACAATAACGTAATTTTGCGTTTTACGTTGACTAATTTTCGGTAAACGTTTCAGACGTAAACGTTTTCAACGTAAACGGAAACTAAACGTTTCCGTTACGTTTCCGTTTACGCTTCCGTTTCCGTTACGTTTACATAATTTTACGTTTACGTAAATTTAAACGTAAAAATGTAAAAGACGTTAAAAATGCGTAATTTTGGCGGTACATCAATATGACAAACCACAAAAAATGTTGAATTTCAAAATTTTGAGAAATCTTGAAAAACCTAAATTTTCCAAATTTTTCCAAATTCAAAAATTGGTGTTGTGATTTTTTTTTCTGGTTTCTTTGAGCAAGGTATCCTGCAAATCAGGCACTTTACCCAATTTTGCGCTCCAATTCGTGACCTAACATGAATATAATTATTATTAGGAACGGCTCACATTAACACTTTGTGGGTTTTGGCCATGACATCAATAACTTTGTTCTCTTAAGTCAAAATTAAAATAAAATGTCCAATTAGATCCTATTCTGTTAAAAAATATGAGTTTGAGAAATAAATTTGTTTCAATTCTTGTGATATTGAAAGAGAAAATACACATTTTAATTAATCAGTATATTTTGAAGATATCCAAGAATGTCATTAATACATTGAAATTGAGCAAATTCTACCTATAGTCGACAAATTAGTGTACAAATTGGGTCATTTTAAGTTATTCCATGGCTTATATGCAAAAGTCATTGAGTACTAAAGTGTGTTCAAGGTGTTTTGACAAATAACACGCACGTGTGAACATCATTGATTTCAAAATGGCCCGCCAAATTCAAATCTTGGGGTTATACATTGAAATGTATTGAATAACGATTACTGCTTCTCGATCAGTCGGGGGAGTCGTTGAATTGACATAATAATACCGTACCAGACGCTGCACGCTGGAACAACCATTAGTTACTTGCTTCGAATCTCTGTTAGGTATATTCGTCTCAGATGTAACTGCTTCATTTAGAAAAATATTTTTAGTTTCATAAAACCTATCATTTTATGAAAAAGAACGAAACAAGAGTTTGATTTGTGCACGAAAACACTGAAACTAGAAGTTTATTTTGAGTAAGGAAGTATGATATGACTTCCCTTCAACTTTTAGCCCTACTGTTTGATTTGTGCACGAAAACACTGAAACTAGAAGTTTATTTTGAGTAAGGAAGTATGATATGACTTCCCTTCAACTTTTAGCCCTACTAGAACCCCAGATTTTACCGGAAGTAGTCGAAATTTTTGTATCAGAAGAAAGCTACTATTTTTCTCATTTACCCTGTGAAATCTTAGGGCTAAATGATGATTGATTTGGGAGTTATGAGCGAAAGTGTACTCCATTTTGGTCGACCAATATTAGCTTTACACAGTACTCTATGGGCTCACAAAATCACGTTTCTAGCTCTCACATCAAAACGGATTGAAATATCGGCGAGAAACTTTACAGCTGGGGGTTTTTGGTGAAGGCCATTCTATCAAGATGAAAACTTTCTATACTTAAATCGGACCATCCCCCTTTAAATGTCAGACCTGTCAATTGTCTACCCTTTGCATATACAGGGTGTCCACAAAAAATGGTGCAAGGCAAAACCACCCTCGTTGGAGATGAAAAAAATACCACAGTGACGTAATATTTACATCATGTCACAAATGAAGTCTTGGCTTTTGACTACCGTTTACAGCACCCGATTTGGTTGTTGCAATCCAGAGATATGGCTAAATTCTAAGAGAGGGTGATACCAATTTGCGAGTTTTCTAAATGATAATCTTCAGGTATTCAACTTTTAAGGCCCATGATATGCTTTCAGTCGCAGCGAGCGATTTCTCCTCCTGAGCATGCGTAACAGTTCATCTTGAGTCAAATTCAGGTGTTGCGCGCAGCCAATCTCTCGCTTGCTGGACGTGACAGTCTATCATGGGCTTAGATTTTGTTTAGCATACACATTAGAAAATCCTTGTTTGGAGAATTCACGGCGCAGCAATAGGCTGGTGACCTCATCGCATTCACACAGTGTGAAAGATGTAATCTCACCACATTAAAAAATATACAATTTTTGAATGACAGTGGAAGACTATCTTTGAACTAAATGTATTGTGCTGTAGAAACTCAAATCTTTGGTCAAATTAAAATTACCTTTTTATTTTCTTAAAGTTGGTCAGGATTATAGACGGTCTCACATGACGAGTCAATCCAAGCGATCTGCAGATTATTGGGAATGGCAATCAATCAATCTATTGATCATTCCACTTTCCAGGCCTGTCAAAGGTCAAACTGGTGCACTCTTTAAAACCCCTGAGTTTTCCTCTTGGGACGCTGCCAGACACCTGCTGACTACAACTGATAGGAACAACACTAACATCACAATTGTGCCTTAGACAAGGCAATTGTAACGGCAAAGGTATGTTTTCAGCATACATCAACAATAAATTGTCCCTATATTTCCAGATTGTCTTCCTATGTCTGGACAAAGGGTGACGCATTTCTCTACCGTCTAATGACGGTAGACGTTTGTCTAATTTTTTGTGTTCAGACAATGGAACAGCCATGTAAATCGTCATGAAAAACTGTCCAGGACATTCAATTTTTAACATTTAAAAAAAGTAACATTTTATTTTTTAGTCAATTTATTCTAATGTTATTTAGATTTTCAGGATGTAAACCAAATAGTCAATCAAATGACAGGACCACATTATTGCGTCAGCCGTTTTAAAAAACAAAAACCAGAAAACCACTTCCTCAAATAGGCTTTAAATGTGGCTGATATTATTGATCACCCATGCTCTCGTGAAACAGGATGGGATGCTATTCATTTCATCGACAGGCTACACAGTATAACACTCTCCCGCTGCTACTGACCCGCCTCTTGCCTAGTTGGCAAAGAATCACGACTTTTTGATTGAGTCTATAACCGTTATGAAATTAGGTTTATTCTTCAATAAAACAATCCAGGTATTTAAAGAAAGTATATCCCGATATTTTCAGGAAAGTTTAGATACATAATCATACAATCTTTTCCATCGAATTTTAACCGTACACATGTTTGTCATTCACTGCGACTCCCGGATCCTCCATGCTTGTTAAGTAGGAGAGACCGGCATGTTGTCGCACTGGACTTGGACGTGACACTCCCTTGACCAGATGGAGAGGTTGTCTCAAGCGCCAGATGAAACTGCCCACAGCTACAACGTGACTCCTGCGATGCTTGGTCACTTCCTTGTCCAAGTTCCCGATAGGCAGTGTCTCCTACGTGGGCGCCCCACCCGCTTCTTTGGTGGCTTCCGTCATGAGAAGTGAAAGATGAGGTTATTGATGGGGGTGAATTAGTTCTCCCTCCCGGGCGGAGATTTTTCGGTTGAGACCACCACGCTCTCGCTCTTCTGACGTGTGGGACGGCTGGAATACTCTTGGACATCCGTCTCGCGGCGAAATCATTGAACCGCGGATATACGTGCACTATACTACTCTCGCATGCGAATTCCAACGTAGTTTTAACCCATCGTTTTATAACTGGCTGTGAATGCCAGTATCTAGTCACAAAGATGCGGTGCTTTGTTAGTTTGCATGAGGCTGGCGCGCTGCTTCGTGGATGCGATACGCCTCGGCGTCGGCAACGCTATTTTCCCCGTTTTGGAGAATCCAGCGTCGCCCTAAAAAGTCGTTGCTATTGTCGCGGAGTGTCTGAAGCTGTTCACTGAAGGCGCTGTCAGGAGCCAGTCGGTCGCGCATGTAGCGAAGGCGAAATGGCTTTCCATTCTTCCGCCTGAGGAACTCTGCTACAACCTTCACTATCCTGGTGAATGTGCGAGGGTCGCTGTCGACAATCCGAACGGGAGTCACTGGAACTGATAGAACGAGCGGACGATATAGAAAACTGTGTGAATGTGTTCGGAGTGGTTTTTAAAGAGTTGTTTCATTCCTGAATTTCTGACCCAAACAAACGACTGAACATGTTTCATTTTTGTCACCGGACAAGTAACCACTGTTAACTTAATATCACATGGACAACCACAGTCACCACTATAACTTAATATGAAGCGTCTTCTTGCTCAAGCAAGCCATAATCTGGCGATCATATTGGCAAGCCATCTTGTTTGACCATAAACGCAGTCTCCTCCTGGGTCTTGTAACTGGTTTTAATTGGGTTACCTTGACATTAAAACGTGTAACAAAAACAAAAAACCCTTGGACACCTCTTGATATATCAAGTTACATATAAACCCTGTAGGTCCTATTGGTCTGCCCTATTTTGTTGCAGCCTTATGACAAGCCATCTTGTGATTGGTTGAACCATGACTGTGAACCCACCAATGGTCTCGCATGGAAATTTCAATGGATGCTTCCCCTCAAGACCATATGATTAGACCGACAAATAACCACAATAGGATAACTGATTTGGCGGTCATTTGGCGGCCATCTTGGATTTGATCATGATTTAACCTTCAATGGTCTTGCAATTGGTCTTTTAATTGATTACCTGACCCACAAAACATATTACTAGACAAAAGACAACAAAATTGGTTATCACTCGGTGAAATATAAGGAGTTATAGGCTGTTAATATGTAACGGACGGGCCATCTTGGCGCCATCTCTTGAATTTCTCAAAACCTCAAGGGTGGACAAAGTCCACCCGGAGGATTCGGAAAGAAGACACCTCCAGCTATACAATCAATCATAAACAACGAATATACAAATTTTAGGTTCCCTGAAAAATCAGTTTCTTCGCTGGCCGGCTACACTCATAAATAACCAGTAAAGATCCACTTCAGCAGTGCTTTCTAGTTTAGGAAAATGTGCACGTGCTTTCTCTTCTAAAAAAAAGTGATTTTAGCCAAAAAAAGGATAATTTTGGTGCCCTCCGTTTCTGATTGTCCCAGATGGTTTTCACGAAATAAATTTAATCGTGGTCACAAGACAGCCCTGGGCCCTACCTTTAAAGAAGAAATAAAATCATTGTTCTGTGCTGGATCCGCCCTCTGTGTCCTAGAGACACTTTCCTTGAAGTTGACATGCATATCAGGATAGGTGTTACTGTTTTACTGCAAGTATTTTTCTATATCTACAACACTCTATTGCGATTAAAATACAATTTTAATTTTATCCCTTGTAGTAGCTAGAATAAAGCACCAAAATGTCTTAACATTCTTGGTGTCACCTGCCTTAAGGCCAAAGGTCACTCCAAGTTCAAGAGGTCATATCACAGGTTCAAATTGAAAATGTGAACTGACCTGAATTGAACATAAATTTGAAGTTCAAATTGTAACCACACTTGGTTTTATGGCTATTACATGCACCCTCCATTGGTTTTTTCCTTAGGATCCAAAAGTCACATGTCCAAAAAGGTCAAATGTACTTGAGGCCCATCATTCACAAACCCGCGACGTCAGTGCGACACTAGCGGTCCGAAGACCACGATATTTTTATTATATTGCCTAATGGTCCACGCTTTGGATTCACTGGGCCTTTTTTCAGCAAAAGTGTTTATCTTGATCACTTTCAACTTTCTTTGCAGGGTTAGATAAGGAAAGTGCGTGCATGCCAATGTTAGACCAGATTTTTTTCTTTTCTTTAAGCTTATCTATATGCAGTTGTGTTTCCATGTGTCCCAATGTTTCTCCAGTGCGTTATGTCTTCAACTGTTCCTGATGCATCCAGGTTTACAGGAGACATGAGGACATTTCCCAATTTGTTTTCAAACAAAATGTTAATTTGGTCAAACTCCGTTTTTTTTGCATATTTGGAATGCCTTACCAAATATATTAGATCGCAACTGAAGTGGAATAAGCTGAATCTGCCATCTTTATGTAATAAGAGATGAGATTTCGATTTTCTGTCGTGCATGACAAAATTCAAAGTATGGTTTTCTGTGGTGATGATTAACGATGTAAGGCAAGTTCATAACACAAGGTTTTTACGTTTTTCTTAGTTGTACTTGTTTGTCCAATAAACCTTCGAAACATTCTCGTAGGTGTTCTACAACCGATCCATTTTCATTTGAGAAAATTGTATCCCCAGATAAAATTTCTCCTCCTGTTCCATTATACTCTCTGAAATCCTTGGACTTATTTTTAAATCTAAGAAACTTGTTAGCGGGACAAACCTTTTTGGATTGGAAATAAGTCTTTTAGAAGACTCAAAACATAAGTCTCTCATTGGCTTATTTTAATCTTTTAGCTTTTTTGTAATCTTAAGACTTATTTTCAAATAAGTCTTTTTCTTTTACAGACTTATTAATTTTACATCCAGAAAAGTTTTGTTGTGCCGCGCTAACAAGGTCTCTTAGATTTAAAAAATACGTCCAGGAATTTAGAGATTAAGTGCACGGGAACCCCTGTCCAGAAGTCTTAGAAGAGGGCATGGTCATTTTTTTAGATTTTGTGCGATTTTTTTAATGTTTTTCAAACTCACTCCACGAGAGAGACCTGTGTGGTGCTTTTTCGTTAGAAGTAAGTAACTCTGGTATGGAACACTCTTATTTCAAAAGAATGCCCCGCCACACTAATTATAATCTTTCCTGCTACTCAAAGTTGTTAAAATCGCCTTATTTTTTATCTCCCTGCGCTTTAGCAGAAGTGTGAATTTTCTCATTAATTTGAAATCTGTCGTCGGCGTCTGCCCATCTGTCTCCGTTGTAACCGTCGGCCCCTGATCTAATCTAGACAATACTTGCACTGACGACCTTAGTATCCGGGGCGGATCCAGGAATTCTCAATAGGGGGGGGTTGGCCGCCAGTACACTATTTCGCTTTTAAAAATTTTCCGGCTCACTTTGCTCGCGTAGACCCAATTTTTTCCCCACTTTGTTCGAAATCCTGAAAGGGGGAGGGGGGAGGTTTGGAGTGCCGACCCTATATTTTTAAACAGTACAAACAAGTGAAACACACTGGGTAAATACTCCGGCGAGCGCAGCTAGCCGAAAATTGTACAAATTGGTGTCGGCAAGGAGTGCGCCCCAACCACAAAATGTCATTTTCAGTAACATAACAGTGCGCCCGGCGACCTGTGCGGCAAAAGGCATTTTCTTCTACATCTACAAGGCCCTCCCCCCTAAATCCGGCCTATGGTATCGTGTCTGGCTGTGACAGACAGGTCCCAAGTCTTTACGACGCCAAAGCAAACGTCATCTCTGTGTATTTTTTTTTCTTTTTCGCTCTATATTCCCCTGAAAACCTGTTTTAAATCTCTCTCAGCTCTCTCTTCTTTTCCCAAGTTATTCCCCAGGAATACTGTTCAAAGTCTTTCTTAAACCTTCTAACTGCTTCAAACAAGGTTAATAACTCAACGTAAACTTCACCAATCCCAATATCCAATATGACGAAACGTGTAGTGGTAGGGTAAGTGCAATACTCCCCAGCAATTTGTCATTATTTGTACATATTTGTGCGCCGCTTGCATAGTTGCTCCGATTGGCTCATTGCTAACAAAGTGTACTTTCTAAACCAGATCCGAGTGTCAGTGTCCAAATTTGACAAAATCGGGTAAGCTGGATTAGCGGTGCAAGCATTATACCCATCATTGTGTCATCGTAATTTGTGGCATATTAATGAGCTTAATTTGCAATATTTGTCGATTTTTGGCTCATTACTAAAAAGGTGAGACCTTCTACCAGATCCAATATCCGAAATGAGGAAACATGGTATGCGTGTAGTAGTGAATGCAAGTAATACCCTTGTACTGTGTCCATCAATATGTTTGCATATTAATGAGCTCATTTTCATGATTTGCTCTGATTGCAACTTTCTAAAAAAGGTATACGAGATCTCAATATCCGCATATAAGTGGATGTAGTTAGTTGTGATAGCAATACCCATGCACTGTAACATTTATTTGTGCAATTTATGAGTTTAAATGTACTTTGCTCTGAATTGTTTCATTACTACAAAGTGCACTTCCAACCAGATCCAATGTAAAAATTTAATGAAACGTGGTATGTGGGTAGCGGTGCTTAACAAATAATACCCAATGCACGTGTCATTCTGATTTGGTACTATTAATGGAGCTCAGTACATATTTGCGTTGCATCGCAGGGGTTATCTTACTAGCTGCTTTTTTTAAACTTGGCAAAAATTTTTCATTCATGTCACGCAAATTGAAACTACTGCTTTCATGGCATCTTAGTGGCAATTGATCAATTTTTGCTAAATTCTGTAAAAATGTTCTATGAAACACTGGAATTCTTGACACATATTAAACAATTGGATAGTTCTGGAGATCGTCTATCTCTTTAATAATTTTAGACCCAAATTTATTCAATGTTCTTTCTTCTTCCACGAACTCTGCAAGTAATTTCCTCGTGTACATCTTACACTGTCACAATATACTGAATGGGAATATTGGTTAAAACGACAACAAGTCCAATGTGGTGTGTTCTATATTGTATATTGTCAAAGCACAATGATTTTATTTTCTTGTCAGATGGGCCCACATCTCTCCTCTCGAGCTTCAAGTCATCAAAAAAATCAACTGCTGCCGTCAAGTCAGAGTCCGTGGTTTCCTAAATTTACCCCTTTTTGGCCAAAAAATCAGGGACAATCATAAAAATAAGAACATTGTTTGAACAAAACTATACCTTTAAAGACGTTCTGGAAAGCTTATGACTTAAAAGGGTATTAATTAATATTTTCATGGACTTGTATTGGTTTTCTTCATGCGTTTTTCCACTCTCGTCCATAAACATTGAGATTGGTGTTTTCTTCAAACATCATAGCCTGTAAATTATGAATTTTTCACAACTCTCTCATATCGAGATGGTCTAGAAACACTGTGATTTTTTAGCCATATTTTCATGAATGGTTTGTGGTAGGGTCTACATTTCAATATGGGTCAACTTGGCTGACCCCCTTCTTCCTAGATTTTGAGATATTGCATTGGTATTCTCTATATTAACTCTTACTTGTATTACAGAAGAGGAGACTCCCCCTTAATCAGTATAGATGAACCCTCCATAGCTCGATTCTCCACTGGTGAAACAGCATGTTATTTGGGTTATAAGAATCGTACCCCTTAAAACAAACTTTATTACACTGCACTGTCTCTTAAGAACGAGTTTTTTCCTTAAGACCAAAGAATAGAGGGATTATGGTCGAGTTATAAGGCATTTACTTCTTCATAATTGGGTGTAAGCCCTCTGCACATTCCATATGAAATGCACATTTATTAGAATGTGTCACTTGGTTAAAACGAGAATTAGAGGAACGCTTCCTACTATCACTTAATTGTTCTGGTGTTTCAGGGACAACAAAATTCCATGTCCCCTCCCATCACTGACAAAATGCAATCCAACTTTGTATAAAGCTGAATAAGATCCGTTGATCCCTTAGAAATTCGTAATGATTGTGAATGTTTAATATTACCTGATTTCTTTGACGAGTCGGAATTAGGCGGTTTGTTTGTTGGGCATTACCTCGGTGTTTCTTTGGTTGTAGAACTAGGTATGGCCTTATATCACAGTTCCTTCCTCCATTTTTTTTATTTTTGTAGACCTTTCTTTTCTGCAGATCTACTTCGGAGTTTAGTCGATGCCTGAACATCCTGATCACCTTTAAGAGGGAACTTGATTGTCTTTACAGGATCTCTAGAAAGACTACGAGATCTACTAGGCAAAGTCATCTTAGTTGCAATATTCTTATCAACTTGTCTTTTTCCTTACAATTTCTAATACGTTTAGGATGGGCAAAAATCATTAGCCAAACAAGATCTGTTGGGTAACATGATGTCTTAGAAGTAATTGATTTTTGCCCACTTTTCAACAACATCAGCATAATCTTTGATGCCAGTAACCTGAGAACGAAAAGTATCTCTGGCCTTTTTATAAGTCATGTTACCTGTCACTTTGAGTTTTTTGATTCTTCTTTCATTCTCCCTTCAACCATTAAGGACAGGATCTAGAATTTGCCGAGCTGATCACCACTGCAATTCACACATTGCCGGTTCCTTACAATTTTGGGGATCATTGTGGCCCTCCTTGCCACACTTTTCACAACTTCTGACCTTCTACAATTTGTCTTAAAGTGTCCAAAACGTTGACAGTAAACATCTTGTAGGACGAGGGATGTAATCCTCTACTTGCACTTGAAGAACCACCGCTTTTACTGACTTGGGAAAAGAGCTCCCCACCCCACCACGGAGCCCCAACAGGGGACACAATACATGTAAGTGACAAATCATCACTCACTTATGCCAAGGAAACCCCGGAATTCTCAAAGGAAACAAAAAAGAAAAAAAAACGCCCTTCCTCAGATTGACCTGTTAAGCAGCCGCCTGCTAAAGGCCCAGGAAGCAATTACGTAACAAGGGTACATAAGTACCCAATATGTCTCCAATAAACAATCATCAGCAAAATGAGTCTTTAGAGGCAAGACGCCACCAGCCGGTTGGTTGAATCCAGGTCTAAACAACCTCTCGACTAGGAGAATTTGAGGCCGAAGCAATGTGTTGTTTCCACTGCACCGCAGCACAGCTTCAACTCAATTGCCAGGATCCTCTCCTCCAACGACACGAGTCGCAACTCACGGCAAACAAGTTGTCCCTTTTAGTCGCCTTTTACGACATGCAGGAAATACATCGGGTCTATTCATTACCCCGAACCCGCAGGGTATTTGAACAATAAATTCCAAACACATTCTATACTAAGCTTTCTGTATGTAAGGGGAATCAAGCTTAAACCTCCATGATTTGTAAAAAATAGCAGAGAGATTTATATAGCGCCTTATGCTATTGGCCTCTAAGCGCTTTCACAAATGGTCGCTGATCACTGTGGCCCAAACATACCATAAACCATTTAGCATCATTTCAAGGGATGCAGCAGATCGGGATCAGCGCTTTCCCTTATCAGCAAACATACATCGAGATAACCATCGCAGCCGGGATCAGCTTCCCAAATATCGCATGGGTAAATCGAGACAACTAAGCGGTTAATTTCTTGTCCAGGGAAATTACAAGATAGCTGAATCTCACAGGGCTCGAACGCACGCCTATACGCATGGATGAGCATACACTGGAGTCGAGCGCTTACCTGATTGAGCTATCTTGTCCGCTTATAAATCATGGTTTGTGTTTAAGCTATCATAAATACAGAAATTAAAGACACTATCAGTGATTTATCCGACAGAGTGAAAATATTTAAAATTTGCAGGAATAGTTTAAAAGTGAAGGGTAAGTCTGTAGAATTCTCATACGTTAATTTATTCAACTGAAGAATTAACAGAAACGGAAGAAAACGGCAGTGTTCAAAGATACGAATCTCCATTCAATTACGTGTTGTAGAAAGTGTCCGTTCGGACAATTATGACTAAAATAACCGATTTTGTCTTTATTAGGCTGCGTTTGGCTGTATCACTTGCAGGGTATGTTAGAATACCAACACTAGTTCCAAACATGCAAAAATCTGATTTCTGATGATTTTTTGGTTTATCTGATTTATCAAATCACTGATAGTGTCTTTAAACTAGTATAGAATGATCAATATACTAACAAATAAAAAACAAAAACACAAAAGACAATTATAAAATATACATATATATGTAGCTCCGATCAAAAATTATCTAAAATAATGGCATATATTAATAAGCAATATCATGTTGGAGCTACAGCCAGGCTTAATATGGACCCTCTCAGGTCTGTGGTATAAACGACTGGTAATAAAGACTACAATCTCTCTGAGTCAACCAAATCCACAGACCCTTACAATCTGTTAGTATTTTGTCTACAAGTTCCCCAGGGGGGGGTAGGACATGCCAACCTAACAGCAACAGCAAATTTAAAACGGCATCAAGCTAGTCTGTTTCAAAGACCTAACGGTAGGAGGGCGCTCTTACGCATATCGAACGGTTACACACAGACTTGACTAAAGACTAGGCCTGGTCAGGAATATTTAAATCTAAATGACCGTTATTCGAAATTACACTATTTTGCAGCGGGGTTAATCCACTAACCCCGACGGATTTTGAAATCAATATTTTTTTCTTAATTTATAATGATATTACTAAGATCTTTTGAACAAAGGTTTAAGAGATGATTTTTTTAATGTCACTGGGACCGAGACTGCCATAGTAAATGCACGTAGCAGTTCCACAAATTACGGTTTGGAAATCCCCAATGCCCAAATCGAGCAGATCGTGTCCTACCCCCCCTGAAGTTCCCGAAAGTTTCGGGAAGTTCTCTTTTACCAATCTTAGCACACGCAATAAATGCTTATGGTAATCACGATCAATCGTTAGCTTTTTATCTGTGTAAGCGATATTACACCCGACCAATCAATGCAGCCCATGGCAATAAGGCGGGGCACATAAAACCCCGACAGACCTCCCTGGGAGATATGTCTGACCGCAAAGCCTTCATTGTGTTATCAAGCGCGTGCAGTGTATTCTTTCATTGTAATGTCCCGGGGTAGAGTAAAAACGCTAATTAAATTTTAAAATACGCCGTCTCAGTTTTATATTTATGATATTACTTTTCTTTCGCAATTAAAAAATAACCAAGTCCGAAACTTCTAACCTGTAGGATTGCTTGCAATAGAGAGAGCTCTTTGAAACTATGACTATTTTCTCATGTTTTTTTCTCTCCGTGGGATTATTTATTTATTTATTTATTTTTGGTAAGATAAGCCCAAATTCTGTAAAATTTTCTTGGGCAAGACTGAGCCTGAAACTTTCCCCAGAAAAATGTTGAGAGATGAGCTGAAAATTGTTGTAAACAAGAATTCTTTTAAACGACCGAGAATGTTAACTCCATGGGCAATTCTGTCTGAAAATAATCTTGAAATGTTTATAAAACAAGGCGGTTCTCGAACCACAAGTGTCGCCTGGTTGCGCGATCACTTGCTTTATGATGAAGTTTGGCAAATGATGATTAGAAAGAGAATAAATGCACTGGAGAGAAGTGTTACAAAGGTCACATGGGGTCACAAAGGTCACATGACCCCGCCCTTCCTCGATGCACCCTACCCCAACAAACACCATCCTGACCCCACCCAGATGCACACCACCCGACCCCTCCCGACGCACCCACCCAACCC
>JAMKCH010072769.1:0-15325 GCA_023653785.1 Ophioderma brevispina | reverse complement strand
CATACATTACCCAATAAAAAACCACACGACCCACAGGAAAAGTGAAAGGTGATGTCCTTAAATATGGAAAGAGAAAGAACAGTTTCTTTATTGGGGTTTGGACACTTGACTTGTACTCTTTCATGGGTGAGGAGACTGGGAATTGACTCTTGCTTTTTTTTATGACAATTAAACTCTCTATAGTTTTGAACTCCCCAACGTCACATGCTATTGGTTCATCGCAGCTTCCGAGACATTCTCGTTCTTGTCGTATGTTACTCTCTTTCTTCTACTCCTTTTCTCCGCCTACTGTTTTGTAGGAGGATTGGCTCCCTTTAAAGTCTTGGTATCTCGGCAATTTTTAAAAAAAAGGGGGAGGGGAGTCAGGCAAGTTACATCATAGTAACTTGTTTGGCGGCCTTTTATGTAAATTTGCGTTTCTTTTCTTGTATGGGCATATATTTTGGATATTTATTGCAAACTTTAAGGCAAACGCCAAAGGAGCTAGGCAACGCTCATATAGGATAGTCCATTAATCTGATTTGTTTAACATCTTGAAGGCAAACGCCAAATTGGGATAGATTATACCAACAAACCCAGTATTGAAATTACGATTGAAGTCTATTTGAATTATGATGCTTAAGGCAATGCCAAAAGGGTGAGAGCAACGCTCGTAGAAATATTCCTGGAGCTTTTGAATCAACGCCAAATGCTATAGCAAACGCTCCGTAGATTTGCTATTACTATTATATCTGGAGCTTGAAGGCAAACGCCAAAAGAGGCGAGAGCAAACGCTTCGTAGGTTTTGCTATTATTTTATATTAATTATTAGACTGAAGGCAAACGAAAAACGAAAAAGCCAAAAATGGGCGAGAGCAAAACCCTCCGTATAGTGTGCTATATATTATATTAATTTAGACTTGAAGGCAAACGCCAAAAGAAGCGAGAGCAAACGCTCCGTCGATTGTTCCTACTATTATATATTCATTGGCTTGAAGGCAAACGCCAAAAGAGGCAAGAGCAAAACGCTCCGTATAATGGTGCTATTATTAAAAGGCAACCGCCAAAAAGTCGAGAGCAAACCTCAGAGAATTTGTGCTATTATATTCAGTCATTCTTATTGTTGAGCCCACTTAAGGCAAACCCAAAAGGGCCGACAAACGCTCCAGTAGGAATTTGGCTATTACAATCAGTCAATATTTTTTTGTGAAATACTTAAATCAAACATAAGTAGTAGCTAGAGCAAACCTTCAGTAGGATTGTTTGTGAAATTCAAAGGCAAACGCTGCAAAGTGAATAAGGATTTAATTTCCTGTACTATTTGTGATATTTAAATTAAATCTCAAACATGCTGCTTCTCATTATGTACGAGTTCTTGAGTAATTATTATCGTACACGATTCTTATGAAGTTTAATGTTATTGTTGAGAGGGCCACATGTTTATAAAGGACGCTCGGATGAACTAAGAGGCCCACCCATGCCACTGGCTTCGTGTCTAGTCCTTTGTAAAGAGGCCTGTATAAGGATGACTTTGTGTATTGGCGCATGGTGGTACTCACTAATGCGGATAGCGTCTCTTCAGAAGGCCTGATGCAGGTGGATCTTGAGGATAGTCGCCATACAGTTCAGCGTGAAGGGTCGAATTGTACGAGAGGAAACTGGAGTATGGCCGGGTTCATCAAGAGGTCTCTCATATCGGGAGGTAAAACGGTTCCGCAGGCGTCACGAGGAGAGTACTTTGGGAAACCACATTTGTCGGGCCAGTGTAGGGCTAATGAGAGTTGCACCCGCCGGATTTGAGAGTTCTCCGCACCCGGGTTATTTCTATCGGGGAACGCTATGACTGAGATCCTGTTATGTCCCAGCTGATCGCCATTGCGTCCATGGCAAATGCCATTGGACGCTCCTCAGGAACAGTAGTCCGGAGCTGGTTGTTCCCCGCCGCAGCAAAAAGGTTGATTAGAGGACTCAAGTATGTGACAGACCCCGTGACACTGTTAGGTGAGTGCAGTTCCCACCAAAAAGCCCCTGACCTTGGTCGGGAATAGATGGTGTTCCCCTTTTCAAACAGGGTGGGCATGGATGAATGTTGCCTGCTCCCGGAAGATGACCTCGAGCTGAATCCTGTGGCGCTGGCCACCACATCAGCAGAATGATTGTCTGTTGACATAGAACAGGCTGCGGGTACCTCCCAGGGGCCCCCAAACTCGGCGTAACCCCATTTACATACTAACTCATGGCGTATGTCCTACATAACAGACTTGAGTTATGAAAATTGAAAGCTGTATGTATCTCAGACGTCGGGACATGGGGTAGGACGCTTGAGGCTGGCGATAAGGCCAAGGAACAGACCGGAAACCACAGTTTGGCTGGAGCCGTCTGCCTGGGATGTAAAACAGTTCCGCCACCGTGAGAGGGAGACTTTTGGAACTATATCTGGCCTGAGCCAGTGATGTGCTATAGAAGATTATGACCGTTGGATCTCGGGGCTTTCCAGCACCCTGGGTATCTTCGCTATCGGGGGAACGCATATTTCGAGATCCTGTTCCAGCTGATAATCATTGCGTCTGTTCCCCAGCAACAGTTATTTCGGGAGCGGTTGTCCCGGCCACTGCCAAAAGGTTGGATTTTAGAGGCAGCGGAGTCTGTTGAAGACCACTTGACAACTGTGGTTTGAAGGTGGCCTTCCACTGACAAGTCCCTGACCTGGCTGGGCATGGATGGTTGTTCCCCTTCTCGATAGGGTACCCGTTAGAATGTTGCCTGCTATGGGAGGAGATGGCTGCTTGGCGCTCGATCCTGTGGCGTGACACCATATCAGCAGAGTGATGTCGTTGCATAGTCAGGCTGCGGGTACCTCCCTGCTTGTTGATATAAGTCACTACCGTGATGGTGTTGCAGCACGGTGATCGTCTCGTCTTGACATTGGGAAATAGGCGCCGTAATGCCAGGCGGACACCCCTCTCAAGAAGGGGAGTGATGCTCGCAAGACTGAGTTGCCAGACATGCCGATCGCCAGCCTTCCCAGTGTGCTCCCCAGCCCGTTTTTGGACTTGGCGTGTCGAGGTGAGCGTGGAAGCGGTACCGCCCAGGGTGAATGTTGTGAGGATGCATTAACCATCTGAGGGTGTGCGGGACCTTTGGATAGATGGCATCCCATTCGACGTCTATCTGAGTGGAAACTGGGTATTTATATGAAACGTGAGCTGTATGATCTCGTCGTAGGGGCAAGTGGGGAAACTGCTTGATGCTGGCTAGAAGGGCAAGAGCCGCAAAAACAGTTTGGCTGGATCCGGCAGTCTGCCTGGCGAGGAGGTTTCGTGTGCAACAGGACGATGGCGTTGTTCTCTCTGCTGTCGGGAACCCCTTCCCACGCGAAGGTCTATGAACGAGCCAAGGAAATGCTTTGTCTAGGTGGTTGGATGGCTGATACTCAAGTTGATGATTAGTCCATTGGTGCTGACAAGGCTGCAGGTCTCCCAGATTTGAAAGCGAAGGACTATGGGGATGGGCAGGGATCAGCGGTAGGTCGAGGTAATGTAGGTGAACATTCCTTGTCACCGCCAAAGCTTCGGACAATCAACTTGACGATCCTTGTGAAGGTTCCTTGGGGGCGGGATAGCCTGAAGCGCAGGCTCTAGAACGGGAAGATCTCGCTGTTGATGTAAAAAACGAGCCTTTTGTTTTTTTGTTGAAGTGTTGGGCTCCACACCCCTGGCGTAGTTCCGGAATGATGACCGCTAAGGTTTCCACGGGAAAGGTCTGGGGGTTAGTAGGGGCGTCCATTCGCCCGACTTCTTCGGGGTTAGGAATAGAATGTTGAAAAGGAAAACTCCTCGCTTTGGAACGTTTTAGACTTCACAAATCAATGTATTTTGAGTGCATGACCCCTTAAACCCATTAAATGGCCCTTAAAACCCTTAAAGATTTGTAAATTTATGCAACAAGCATGTAATAACAAAAGACAATTAGCACAAACAAAATCATTTATAACTTGATATGGGCATTTCCTTAAAGAGATCTTTGAAAAAATATGCATTTGGCGGCCATTTGAAAAAGCGCCCATCAACAGTTGACAAAAAAGACTTGGAATTAGACACAAGTTGAAGTTTCCGTTTTTTTATGGGGTTATTGAAACCCTGAAAGTGATGAAAAACCAAAAACTTGGCAACACCTTCTGAAGTATAGCAACAAGATGACATGTGCCCCCTGACTAATGTGTAAAAACGTTTCATGTGAGCAGAACCCTCACACTGTAGATGCGACGCAGAGTGTGTGACAAATTCCGGTGTGCCAAATTAGGGCCTAATAAGTCAAATGATGTGGAGCGACGACGAGATGGTCGGTTTATCTTGTCACGTTTTAAAAAAACAAGTTATTTGAGTCTTCTCGTGCTAGAATGATCTATTGTTTCACTGCATTCTTTTTCACGAAAGCACTAAGCCTTGTCAGAAAATGCCCGGGTCATTCAGATAATGCACAGTCTGATAAATGCATGGTAACCACAGTACTATACTTATTAAACTTCGAAAGTACAAAGTTAAAATTAAAGCCAATATTAGCCACATTTTTGAAGAGCGCCCCCAATTTTCAAAATTGATTTTTTGACAGTTACGTTGGTAATTGTATAGGAAAAACTATACCTCCAACGAGGAAAGGAGATGCTTAAAAAAAACGAGTTAATTTATCACAAAAGAAGTGATTTTTTAATTAGAATTGGGATCCCAGAAATTGGACCTTAAACGGCCAGGGCTGAAATGCTACGGTATTGTCCGTCAATGATGAAATAGTGCCCACCTCGACGAAAATAACCTCTCTACTTGGCTTGTTGAACTATTAAAACAACTAATGTTGATGAGCTTAGACACGCACATGGCGCATTTCCCGGCTATTTCCTATTGGAAGGCGGGGTTTCCAGCAGCCGTTGTATTATTATCGGGGATCCCGATAATAATAGTTCTAGTACAAAATTATTCGTTTGTGACACATAGACATTTTCGAGGCTAACCATTCACAGGTATGTTTACTAGCCAGTACCAAATGCAATCGTGTAAAAAATTTGTTGAAAATGGGGGGCGCTCTTCAAAAAAGTGCTCTAATATTGCTTAATCGATGCGCCCAGCGCAGCATATTCGCCTACTAAAAACGCGCTTATAAAAATACACTTGAGCGCACTGACTCAGAGATTTCTATATAATAATATATTTTGTGTAATAATGAATAAATAGCAACTAGAACTAAAGATGGTAACCTAAAATGCACATTTCCAAAGTTTGAGATGAATCGGTTATTTTTGTTTTGATGCAGGTAAACATTTAGTGTTATAGGATACATCCCATAGATACTGTGTATATCAAAAATTCGGATCTGGAATTTAGACAAAGTTTTGTTAAGTTTCATATGAAGGAATTGCGATTTGAGCTTAGCTTTTTATTTCACACAGTGATTAGTATATGGACAACCATTATTACATGTAACGAACACGATGTTTTTTTGGAAATTGAGGGTGCCCTCCTCAGGAAATCTATGAGTCAGCCTTTAAGACACAGCGATGATGTACCGAACAAACAAAATCTCTTACATGTTTTTAAACACCAAATGATTGGGCTTATAAGTCGACAAAAATACGGCATTCCTTGTGAGACTTGTGTGGGAGTTTATTGATCGTTTACTCTAGGTTTACCGAGTATACATCTATAGTAGGGGTATAAATCAGAATCCCCATTCTAGAAGTTTGGGGAAGAAGGCTTGAAGAGGTTTTTCTATAGTTTGAGGGTGGAATCATAATTTTTGGTTCAAACCTCTGGGAAAATTGTGGGGAACTTTGTAAAATAAAGGGGTTTGGTAAAGGTAATTTTAGTACAGTGGTACATTTGAAATCAAGTCAAAATTTGTTTGAATTGTACACAATGTATTTGTCTCAATTATAAGGATTAAAAAAAGATAGGTTTGTATAGGTTCCGACCTGTAGTTACACGGCTACAGCCTGATAAGGTTCAAGTCATTCTGGGGCAAAAAAAAATCCAATGCTCAGGATTGGGTTGAACCGGTGTCAAATTATTGCTCTGGCAATTGTTACTGAAGCAGAAAAATTAATTTCAATTCTTTGGGTGACGCTCTTGTACAATTTGAGGGTTCAAAGTTTGTTGCCCCCATAGACCATGCAGACCCTTGTTACATTTTGCCCATAATTACGAAACCAATGCCAAACATGTAAAATAAGGCCAAGACGAACAATTGACACCAGTCAACAAATTCGGTGCACTGGGTAACGTTACCCCAGGGTACCTTGAACCTTAATAGGGGCTGTACCGCTTAAACTTAAAGTTCGGAAACTAGCTAAACCATAATTTGTTTAATCCTTATAATGAGACAAATACATTGGTTGTACATTTAAACACAATTTGACTTGTTTCAATTTACCCCGTACTAAATTACTCCCTTATTTTACAAAGTTCCCAATTTCCCGAGGTTGGACCAAAAAATTATTGATCAGCCACCCCTTCCCCAAAACTATAGAAAAGCATCTTCAAACCTCTTCCCCAACTTCTAGAAGGGGATTTGATTTAGAACCCTACTATAGTAGGAACTAGAATACCATCAATCACTTGATATCAGATGACTGCCCTCAATATCAAGGAACATGTTTGCATCGTATTCGTCCCTGGCAGGAAATCCTCCTATGCGAATCGACCCCCGAAAGCAAAAACCTTTCATGTGAAAACTGGCCTCCACTTTCAAAACCTTCATATGTGCACATTTACATGGCAAAAACAAAATGCCCTGTATGCCCATTGAATGACAAAAGGCTATTTCAAACAAGGCAATTATTTTTTAAGAAAGATTTTTTTGCCTTGTTGTAGTCAAACACATCATATTCAGATGTTCACTATGCTTTAGGCCTACATGTTGCAGGATAGTTTTAATGAGAAATGTCAAAATTTGTTTTTTGCACGTAGGATGGTTTGAAATGGCGCCCATTTTCACATAGAGGCCTTGATCTCAAATCAAATGCACATAGGACGGCATTTCTGGCCCAGCGATGACAAATAACAACAATTTGTGTCCCAATGACAAATTAAAAATTTGCCATTCATTAATTTGTCGTTCAATTTTTTAACAGTTGAAAATTTGTAAGTAAAAATATACCTGTGCGATAATAATTAATTGTAATGCTAGCAAATGTTAATAAACATTTATAACCAAATTTGCAGGGTGATTTCTTGATAATCATAAAAATAAATAATTTTAATTATGAATTTATACTTAGCATTTTAATTTGTCAACTAAGGACTAGGCCATTGCTCAAACGGAAAAGATGCTTCCGCTAAGGACTTTGGTGAAATACAGCCGAAATGACCGATTTCAGCATAAACAATAGAACCTTTCATAATGAATAAAATGTCATCTCCATTTCCTTCTCTGCAATTTTTAGTGAAAGTGGATGTACATCATACTAAATTGACTCCAGCAAATCATGACGAGAAAAAAAACAACAACATCAAATTTCTTGGATTGTACAGAACTAAATTTACTACAGACATCTGTAGGTTTAGAAATATATTCCAAAAAGCACCACAATTTAAAGGAAGAAAAATAGCAAAAATCAAACCCCCACCCATGCCCATGTCCGGAATACCACAGAAGGAAATAATTGTATACAAAACAAAATTAGGATAGGGTACATTCAAACATAACTTGGACAACAAATAAAAGAAAAAGGAAAACACACTTTACACAAAGCAGGCATTATGAAGAGGTTGAGAAAGTACATTATTACAAATTCTACCCACTGGACATAAAAAAATAGAAAATGACGGGAAAAAGTGGTACTAAACCTAAGGCTTGATCAAAAATTGACCTTAACAAGCTTTAAACAAATGCAGAAGCAATTTTCGCTCCATGTTACCCTAAGAAAAAATGTCCTATTGGAGCAAATTCTCAAGAGTGAAACTTAAAATCTTAAACTGCAGCCGTTATTGGCCACCATCTGGAATTTATGCATGGTTAAACAAAAAATAATGGCGAACGAAGAAAAGACATATCTCACACTTAATATCCCATTTATAATATTTCTGGTGGATAAACCAAAATATATACATATGGTAATGCTAAGGTTTTCATCATTAAAGGCGTCCGTCATCTTAAAATTTAATAGCTGCTGTCAAGACTGAAATGCCAAATAAAAAGAGCTTACTAATGGTTGAAAGATATATCTACCCCTTTCATTTAAAACCTTCAAAGTAATCTGAGCGTTTTCTATTTTTTTTTAATTATTGAACACGTATTCTATGTATAAATATTAACATCACAAATTCTCAGAAAAAAAGTGCCACCTCGAATTTTTATCCATCAGTTTAACCGGCAGATGAGAAAAACGTGACTGACAAATTTATTGTAGAAAATACATATCAGCTTAACCATAAGCTGAACTGATGGATGATTTTAAAGAGACAGAGGAATTACGTTAAAAGCCTTTTAAGAAAGCGTCATGATGATTATGTTGGTAATGTAATGGATTAAGCTTGACTAAAATCTGAAGCTGGTTCGGACATAATCCTGGTATTCTATCACTCGTTGCATGCAAAAAACACCAAACATCCCACAGATTAAATTAGCTAATTAGGGTACCATTGCTTTTTTCAGGTAAGAGGTACCCTAATGACCAATCATCTTTGTTGGTACTGATGAGGATATGAGATCCATACACCAGGGGGGAAATCACTTTGCAAACAGTATCCATATATTGCACAATTGAACATCAACCGAAGTATAAAACAACCCAACCAAATCCTCTAAGTGATAAAGCCAGTGGAACAGACCAACATATCAGCTTGATTTTTACAAGATTATTGTACTGTAACTTCTACCAAGTCTCAACTTTATTGATCAGCATAATATAATAATAGTACATTACCCGCCATGTGGGCACCTGTGGTGCAGTGGATCAGCGGCTGTCTCATACCAACATTAGTTGTGGTTCGAGCCCCGCTGTCGCCAATGTGTGTGCACTTGGGCAAAGGCATTTTACCTCGATTGCCTCTCTCCTCCCAGGAGTATAAATAGGGGGTACCATGTCATATATTACAGTGCCCGTGTGACTGAGTGTACCTTACCACCTTAGCAGGAAGTGGCGTGGTCTAAGCGTTAGCAGCCCTACCTCTGAGAAAGGGTCCTCAGATGAATCTCAGTGGGACACTTGCTGGATTTAATTCGGGGGAAACTCCATTTGGAAGTGATTGTTATATAACAGATATCGATTAAAACCTGACATGCCCTTCTCAATGGTTCATTTGAAATGGGCAAATGAACCATGAAAGCTTGCACAACCCATCCGGTGTGTGTTTCGTGTAGTGTGTCTGAATGTTGCAACATGGCGGTGTTAGTTGCATGTTCTGTCTAGTAGTATTACGTGGTAAAGTCTCTAGCAATTTGGCCTACAGGCCACGATTTGAGATTAATAAACCTTGATAATTGATTATTATTATTATTCCATTGAGTGCTGTATGCAATCATTTGTTTCAGCACTGTACCCAAATGGCCTCGTCTACAAAGTCACGGTTATTCCGTACACTGTTGCTAGTAGTAGGGACACTCTCTATGGGGGACACTCAGTTTCTTTACACCGGCATATGCTGGGAATGCAAACGAACTCGCATGGCGGAGGAGTGGTGATGAACCCCCCCCCCTCCCAGGCAACATTGTATGAGGAGTCTGGCCCAAACGCCCACAAAGACAGAGATGTGCACTCCGTCGCCTGTGGGCGCACCATTGCATTTTACCGCCTGAATGCTGAATTGAAAAGACCTCTTGTCACCGCAATTTAGAAAACCAACAATCAGGAAAGCCCAATAGCATGACTTGTATTTTCACACAATATTAAGAATACATATCGTCTCCTTTTTCAAATTTTTCTTTGAGCCTAACATCATAATCTCAGAGCAACATGGTTTCTCCCAAACAAGTGTCATCTGAAACCCACATATCCAAACCACACTGGTTTTACAGTGGCGTACCGGGGAGGGGGGGGGGGGGGTGGGGCGGGTTGAAGCTTCCCCCCTGTTGGTGAATCTTGCCCCACCTGAAAAATTTATTGATTTACAGAGGCCCATACACCCATCATGGCCTCCGTCAGTCGCAGCGACTATGGATAAAAAAGCGCCCACATTGAGTCACAGGTTAAGGTGAACAGCGACGTCTATGGCTGAAAGAGGCCCATCCTAGAGTGGCAGTCCTCTGCCTCAGGTGCTACATATATGGATGTCACAGCTTGACTATCCAGGATCTGTGCAGCTATCTTTTAGCTCGCTGCTTCTCAACCTGGCTGATGATCTGTTGTTTGTCCAAGCTCAAGGTTTTGCTCACTGTTCTCCGCCAAAGGTGACGATTGTCAGAGCAAGTGTTCTCCCAGCACCCCATGTCGATGTTCAGGGTACGCATATCAAGCTTACAAATATCCTTGTAGCGGATCATGGGTCGACCAACTTTCCTCTGTGCCAGATGTAGACTCAGCATACTGATATCTTCGGTAGACGGGCCATCCCTCCATTCGACGTGACAGGGGCCCAGCCATCGTAGTCTGCGTTGTCTAAGAATTGTATAGATGGTGGGAGTCCAATTCGAACAGGAGCCTGATTTGGCACCATGTCTTCCCAGTGACACCCAGAGCGTCTAATACACCGCAGATGGAAGCTGTTGAGTGTCTTCTCATGCCTAGAGTGTGTAGTCCATGTCTCACTGCCATACAGTAATGTGTTGATGATGCAGGCGGTTGTTAACTGCTGCCTTTGTCTTAATGTACAGCTTCGGATTTTTCCACACCGCGTTGTAACCGGGCAAGAAACTGCAGCTTTACCAATGCGTTTTGCCGATTTTGCATCGAGAGACAGGACTGTCAATGATGGTGGACCCTAGGTAGGTGGAATTCTTGAACAACCTCAAGTGTGTAATTGTCGATTGTGATGACAAGTGGTTCTTGGGCATCTTGGGCAAGGACATTAGTCTTTCTTCAAACTGATGAAGTCCGAAGTCCTTACAAGCTTGTGAGAAGCGATCTATGGGCAGCTGAAGTTCCTGCTTGAATGTGAAGTAATGCAGCATCATCACAAACAACATGGTCCGAATCACTATCTGACCGAAACCTTTTGTACTTAGCTCTAAGGCGTGCAGGATTGTAGAGCCACATCACCTAATTTTGCCCTTATGTTTTCTCAAATTAAGCGGCATTTGCACAGTGAATTTGAGGAAATTTAACTTCCGGCGGTTCATCAAGTCACATCGATTTGCAATTACTAACTTTGCACTATAGAAAATCTTGGGTTGCCGGTCTGACATCGTGCAAGTTGTGATTCGTAACTAAAAAATTTTTTCCGGTTCATCATATGTTCAAAATTGGTTATTTGGTGATTTCGGCTTGTACTTTGGGGTGTACTTTGTTGTATTTCGTCTGTGAGAGTTTTTAAATGTGAAAGAAAACATGGCTAAAAGTTGCCATTTTCCACATAGACTAACTGTGTATACGTGAGTTAGTGGTTGTGTACCTAAAGGTTTGAGGTAAAAGGTGAGAAATTCCACATGGATGGGCCGTTTCTGGCCCATCCATGAGGAAATTTTCTCACCCTTATTTTCAACTTTTAGATATGTTGACAGGAACAGGGTCCACACTCATGTAGGACTCACACCTGGTTTAAACCTAGGTCTAAAGTTAGACTCCATTTCAGAATACGCCTATGTTTTTCTCCGGAAGAATAGTTGTCATCTTGCCCCGTGAGTGAAGGGACGTGCTAAAGACTTTGGTTGACCTAATTTGGATTACCGTCAGTGGGGAAGGTAAGGTTCGTCGAATCAGACACATCAGATGCCTCGATCTGTCACAACCAAGGTATGACCGAAGAGCCATTGTCATTGCTATGCTTCCAGGACGTGCAATGGACTCTCTTGCATCTTCGGATTACTCATCAATGCTGGTATGCTTTTAAAAATCCAACCAGACTGGTTAAACATCTCCTGTGTGATTGTCGTCAACGAGGTCCGTTTCATCCCGGTGTCATATACTACAGTGTCCCTGTGACGAGTGTCCTACGCACCCATCTGCTATGTGTGTTCCCCATCGAGCGCTGTATGCTCATTTGTTTCCATACGGTAACCCAAATGGCCTCGTCTCAAGGTCACGGTTTATTCCGTACATGCTGACACGGTAGCTAGGACACTCTCTCCATGGGGGACACTCAGCTTCCTCTTCTTTACACCGGTTGACCGGTTTGCCGTCATCTGGAGTGTCAGATTCTATTTCGTCATATCAACCCCGTTCTCATAAAAACCGCTTCATCTGGTGTATTTACTCAGATCAAAATATAAATTATTTCAAATTGGGGTTTCTTGCCCGGAACCCCCTTAAAGGCATGAGGAGATTTTTTGAGGGTACAATTTCTCTCAATTTTCACTGGTCGGTCCGTAGACCACCTAACCAAGACGTCCCTAGAAGGTTTATTGAACAACAAGTACAAAGAAAACCGCAGCCTGTTTTGAACTTGCCTGCCATCGCAATCGTGCCCATAGAAAGCCTGGTTTGACTTTTGTCGTGCACGACAGAAAGTACTAATCATCATCTTATTACATAAAAGACGGCGTATTCGGCCTATCACTTCAGGTGTGATCTAATACATTGGTAAGAGCTTCCAAATATGCAAAAAATCCGGGTTCGAAAAAATTGGGGGCGCTCTTCGAAATCCTCCTCATGTCTCTTAACTAGACATTCTCCACGCAGACAAAAATATATAAATTATATCAACAGACAGTAAAATATGTTATAGAAACTCTTTCAATACACTCATTATTGCTAATACGTGTGACACTCCTAATTAAACCTTGTATATGCATGTACAAAAAACAAACCCTTTGATTTAGAGGAAATAAGTTTGATAGATTGCTGGATCATAGTAGTAGTATCATCATAATGTATCGCTAATGTTGACTTAGTCTAATTTGGCGTGTGCATGGAACTCGATCTGTTGTTATGAATTCTGATACGCGTACTTAGTTGATCTTCGGTTTTCATAGTGATGTCCCGACACCGTTGTGTATATTACATAAACAAGGTTTTTTCTCTTTTTTAAAAAAAAATTTTCCTTTTCTTAAATTTATGGTGTTTTTTCCTAAATGACCGATTTGAATGTAAATTTAGAATTTAGAACATTCTTATGATGTTTTTTTCCCGTACCACCGCGCTTGTCTTTGCACATTGGACTTTTGCCATTAACCTCTACATTTAATAATGGAGCTGGTGTTACTCATCTCCTTTGGATTGTGAGTTTGATCGTCGCTCATGATCACTTTGATCTAAAAAAACTAAAACATTTGAAAAAAGAAAAAAATAAAAAACTTTTAAGAAAATTACAACATAGTGGTGTTGGGGTTGTTGGTGAACGAAGGTTGAGATATTTGAATATTTTTTTATTTTTTTATAAATAAAAAGTCTTTTCTCTTAATTGCACAGGATTTATCAATGCCTATAAAATTTATCACTTGAAGTGGAGCCAATGCTATTCCGGTAGCTGACGTTTTATATCATTTCGTGATACGATTGGGAAAATGCCGTTTTTTAATGTTTGATTGTGGGCAATGTGACATCCAGATACATTTTGACAATCAGACCAATATATAACCAACACCTTTAATAGCTGAAATCAATTTATTTAAAAAGTTAAAAACACTGATACAACTTAATTTACAGTGATCAGACTACATCCGAAGTAAAAAGTAACAACCATATGTCAGATAAAATCCCCCATAGAATCATGAACATGTATATACACCCCTAACAACATAAAATTACAATACTTTGAAAAAGTACATTGCAGAATGTAATAATTATAAACAATTAAAAGGAGTCAAAGTGTTGCAAGGTAACCGTAAATAATATATATTCCACAGTTACACGCTTGGTACATAGCTTAAAGGATGCACGTTTGATGAAAAATTAACAGAGGGGTCTAAACTATTTCATACTTTACCCCATATATACCTAGAAACCATATTTGAAACATTCCCAATCGACACCTTTTCTTTGAGGTAATGCCAACAGACCAGCTGTGGAATGTCGTGTGCTACAGGCGTGATTATCACGTACCAGACAGCCAGCTCAGTTATCATAAAGTGTTCGAAAAAATTTATGTGGGCATTGGTGTTACAAGCTGACAACATGTCAGATCAACTGCTCGTATGGGATAGTTCTCATAAGAGTTGTTGCCAAAAATACAAATTTTATTTTTTTGGACTTTTTGGCCAAAAAAGATGATTTTTGGCCAAAAATTGTTTTTGAGATTTTGATGTATTTGATATCTTCAAAACATAGCTTTATCAGAAAATTACCACTTTTAGTTAATTTGGAATATATTTACGTTTTAAATAACAAATTAAAGATAATTAAATAAATGAAAAATAAAAAGCAGTCCAGAGCATTAAGGTCATTTTTCTCAAAATATTGTTTATTTGAACTTATAGAGGCACATAACATGTTTAAAGTAAGCAACAAAAAGCAGTTCAAAAACACATTAACAAGATTCGTTTGACAGTAAAGGTGAATGCTTTTACTTTTAAGTAGAAAATTTAAACAGTAGTTGTAATTTAAAGGGGTACTCTAGGATATGTTACAATCATTGCTATATCATCGGATGAAGATTCACATAGTGATTTTGTTCGAAATTGGATTTTCGGATTCACTTATTGGTAATTAGAAGACATGTAGTTTAGATGAAAGTCAGTTTTAACCAATATGGGCTATATTTTAGTCATAATTGAAGCCGCTCAACAAGTTCATAAACCACGCCCTTCAAGATGGAGAGCCTAGCAGCAGTTCTCAAGGAGCTCAATCCGGCTGGTGGGCATCCACATATCGACTTAGAGGATGCTTACCTCCACATTCCGATACATCCTTCACACAGGAAGTGGCTCGTTACTATATCAACCGCAACATTCTACCAGTTCCAGTGGCTCCCGTTCGGGTTGTCGCACAAGCACCCGCAGTTCACCGGATAGTGAAGGTCGTAGAAGAGCTCCTAAGGCGCGGAGGCCATTTCGTCTAACCGTCTATCTGCGAATGGCTCCTGACAGGCGCCTTCCCAGAGAACATGCTCCAGCACTCATTGCAGAGACAGTCCGCATCGTTTCCCACTTCGGGTTGTGATCAACGACGCGAAGTCCAACCTCAACCGTCACAGAGCATCGACTTTTTGGGGGCGACGCTGAACTTCAAGCGGGAATTAGCGTCTCCGACCGTCGAGCGCATGCATCCAGACGCAGTGCACCGGGATCTCATGGAACCAAGCACCGGCATCTCTGTGGCTAC
>JAMKCH010072768.1:0-47212 GCA_023653785.1 Ophioderma brevispina | reverse complement strand
GTCATGGTTTTGACTGTGACTGTCCCCTGGAATGATACATGTCATTGCAAATTTATGAAACCGAGCAACATAACATTTCAGATAATGCCAGAAAACAAGAATTAAATTTAATATGATTATAGTCTATTTGAAATATGGTTTATATTTACCTTTACCTCTATCAAAACACTGCTTTAATACTACACAGCATTACCCAACCAAGCAATATTTATTTCAATATTAGCATACGCTCAATCATATTTGTTTGATCAAAATTATTGAAGTAAAATTTAATTATAACGACAAACTCTTCTTCAAAAAGAAAATTGTTTTTGAATTAATGAGTTGCCTAAATCCTTAATATTCCAATTCCACGAGACGACGGAATTTAATTATTTAAGGATAGATACACATATGCGTATGTGGACCTTTATGATGGTTTAATTTCATAGTCACACTGCTAATATCTGGAAGGTAAGATATTTGCCCTGAAATTTCAGTAAACAGGAATAATAAAATGCATTTATTTTTTTTGCTACTTTTTAATCAGCCTTACAAAAGGTTAATTTATGTGGCTCTAACAAGACCTACAATAATAATTAAATAATATCATGTTGGGACTATTCACTGTTAAAACAAATTCAAACATGTTTTCATATAAACATTAAATCTATAAGTTGATTGGATAATGTCTTTATTATAAATTGAACATCAATCGTACCCCGATAATTATTCAATTAATACTGGTAAAGAAGTTTTCGTAAAAAGGATCTTTTTTTGGTATTTTGCAATAAGGTTCATATTACATGAAAACTTATTGCAACATAATTATGTTATTAAATATTATAAATAGTAAATTCTACCCAAATTTACAAACAAAGAAATAAAATCCTTTTTGATCAAGACAAACTACACCCGGCCCTAGCCCACTTTGTATGATGTCGACGTATGTGTCAAACGAGACGCTCGTTGTTGATTTATTTAATTTGGCCAATGCACTACTTCATGTAAAGGGACATAATGCATGAAAAACAAATTTGACATAATGAAAGGACCCTTACTGAATCACTTCCACGAGTTTGAAAACAATTTGGATGTTTTACATTCTGTCGAGTTCCGGGGGGGGGGGGGGAAGGTGGCAGTTTGTGGCATTTTACTTCTCTGGAACAAGGATGCTGACAATTCAAGCCGCATTTACCATTATTATGTTTTGGAACTCTTCCGCACTATATTACTATACACATGGTAGGAGACCCAATAAAAATGATAGTTTGAGTCATCAATTGCCAGCAGAAAACCTGGTTGCCCTATTTTTTAAAACCACTTTTGGGACTCATTATTTATGCACATGCAACTGATTTGTTGAACAATTTAAGGATGTTTCATTTTTGGAGGGGGGTGGTCGTGAGTTCAGCCTTTCTTCGCATGTTTTTGGGTGGTTTCCAGTAAATTTTGTTCCCAGTAGGTGATTCTATTCGTGGTGGTTCGCAGTGTTTGGATGGTTCCCAGTGTTTTTTATTTGAATGCCTGGTGCGTACCATGCCTTTGATGGTTCCCAGTGTTTGGATGATTCTATGTCTTAGTGTTGTCCACATTTTGGTGGTTCCATGATTTTGCGGGTTTCAAGTATTTTATAGTGTCTAGTGGTATTTATTTGCTCTGCACATTCCATGCATCATCTTCTATAGCTTATAATTATGGTTCCTTGTACATGTACTACTTTTAAAATGAAATGGGTATAAGTAATATAGGACACAAGATTAAAAACTATAATATAAAATGGACTCTTTTTTCGTCCAATGCCAAATTATTGGTCTCGCCATGGTTGCAAAATTATTGGGCTCGACTTCGTCTCGCCATATTTTTTCAAATCATGGCTTGACCAATAATTAATGAGTTATTGACTCAATGAATCCAATTTTTACCAAACTTGAAAAGCATGTTGTCATCACAGGCTCACAGACCATTGCTTTGTTATGTTGCCTTATCCCGGCTAATCATCTTGCACTTGCCAGATCATATCTACTACAAGCCTAAAGTACAATTGCCTGAAGCCAGGTCTGATATGCTTGTGATTGTGTCGCCAAAACATTCTAGATAACACGTAAAATTCTGTCAGGATGTGGGGATGGTGAACACTTGCCGTTTCTGCATGTCGTTCCAGAAATTGCCACAACTGCCACCTCCCCCCATGGAAACTCTTCCTGTTTTTAGATGTTTTTTACAGAATGTAACATCCAAATTGTTTTCAAAATCGTGTAGTGATTTCAGTTAAGGGTCTTCATTGTGTCAATTTTTCATGCATCATTATGCACTTGAAATTAAAAACAGCTGAAATGCAGCTTTCAAATGTTCGTAAGAGTTCTTGCATCGGCTCAAAAAAAAAAAGATCCCTGGGACTTCATGGTTAACATTTAACAAACGTCGGGAAAGACTTGAACACCTAGTCAAATTTTAACCAACGTCAGATGAATTAGTTCGAATTGGTCAGTTTGAAACATTCTAAGTTGTCTAACTCATGTCTAATATTTGTTGCTGATTTTACCGTGAACATCTCTCGTAAAATCCTTGGACTATTTTTAATCT
Source organism: Ophioderma brevispina (assembly GCA_023653785.1). NCBI lineage: Eukaryota > Metazoa > Echinodermata > Ophiuroidea > Amphilepidida > Ophiodermatidae > Ophioderma > Ophioderma brevispina. Next base: position 44,647 of record JAMKCH010072768.1, on the reverse strand, counting down.
ATAAGGACTGTTAGAGGGACCAAAACTTTTATGGATTAAAAATTAATTAAATCTGTCAAAAGACTTAATTAAAAATAAGTCCCTTAAGATTTACAAAACAAAACAAATCTAAAATACTTAAACTCAGTTCATAAGCAAATGAGAGACTTAATTTAAGTCAAGACTTATTTCAAACAAAAAAGTTTGTCCGCTAACAAGTCTTCTGAGATTAAAAATAACGGTCCAAGGTTTCGAGAGTTCACAGGCGCGAACTGAACAACCTATGATACAATGTGGACTCCCTAGATTGAAAACAAATCTCTAAAAAGTATGCAAAAAAACGACAGAACAAAAAATGCTTTCCAGGTCATGTTAAACAGTATAAGGTATGAGGGGTAAAAAATCGGGAAGTTTTAATTTTTAAAAATAGCGTACACAAGCTCTAAAATAACCTTGAAAACTAGACAACTCCAGGAGGACTATGCACTTACGTATGATGAGTCATATGAACTTTGACCCTAAAACGATGGCTCTTAGAGCGGGGTTACTGTGGGAACTTTTTAACTTTCAATGATGCCTACAAGATGGCATCCCTATGTAGTCAATTAAGATTCTTTTTATTTGACCCCTAGATGACCATTTTGACCTTTGACCCCATATTGTGCACATAGAAATAGAGCCTTTCCCAGTGTTCTTGTGAACACATTTGACATTAAATATTCTACTTGGGTTGATGAGTTATAGCGTTTTTGCATATTAATTAGCTCATTTGCTATCGTACAGTGACCCCTGGGGCCAAGGCCAACGTCACATGATTCGTCTCGACATTATTCCCGGAACTTTTGCCAGGAAATCACATCTAGGAAGTGGTATCGCTTTGAGATATAGCATTTTTGCATATTCATTAGATAATGCCGCCATTTGAATGTTAATGGAGTTCCGATATTATTCTGGGTACAAGACTTGGGTCAGTGGTCTTGACCGATTTGGTCATATCGGCCCAGCCGTTTGGCAAAAGAAGGCGAAAAAGCGATGGTCGGAAGAAGGAGAAAGACTAAACAGCATAAGCAGAATCCTATGCCCCGTTTCACGGGCATTGTAACTAAACACATAACATAATATTGATGCAGTAGAACCTGAGAGCTGAGCGCTAGATACACTTTATTCATCAAAGTTGCCCAAAGAAAAGGCAAATGCAGAATTCCAATAAGGAACGTTTGGAAATCCCAAATGCCCAAATCCAGCAGGATCCCCGTGTCCGGCCCCCTGGTTCAAGTCGTATTAATTCTTTCTAGGGTGCACAAAGAGCTAGAATATGTGCCAAAATGAGCTCAAATAGCATCAATAAATCAGATTTTAATAGTGAAGTACGGACTATTTGCGTTGATAAATATGCCGTAATCCAACCAGCTCTGACGAACATATTAAAAAATTCAGAATTTTTCATCAAGATCTCGCTTTTACGTTGTTAAAACACGACCTTCCCCCGTATAGAGGTCAGTGGTTAAAACGGGGAAAGGGAGGGGGAGGTCGAATTTATTTGGCATCCCTCGGAAAATTAGCCCTCTATATATAATACCCAGTAAACATGTGTATAGATTCTATGGTGTTAAAGGCTCCTGATACGGTTGAAAAAATATTTTTTTCTATCAAACTGTGCGAAAATGGATAACTGCAAAAAGCCATGCCCAAAAAACGCGAAACAAAAAATGCAATCAACTATGACAAAATCGGTCTTGGGAAAGGAAATTTGAGCAAAATGGGTGCGATAGAAGCCAGGGACCCGGTAAAACGTCGGGTTATACGTGGGGTGCATGAGCGCCTTGTCTCGTGTACGTTGTATACGTTCGTGCTCGGACCTTGTGGAGTCAATAGGGTGGTGGGACCCCATATACATGAGATGAGATTAAATTTGAATAAATACGTTCTCAACAGTTTAGGGATTTTTGAAATGGGGCGAAAATGAATTTTCAAAGCATGCATTTTTCGCCAAATTTCTTTTACGAAACTCTAAAAAGTTCCCCCACCCCGTGGTTAAACCAATGGCAACGTCTAAAATTAGGGATGTCTTGCCGCACTCCACCTGCAAGAAAGTATGAATTTAAAAGGGTGCCATTATGATGAAACAAGTGATTAAAAGAGCTATCAGATACATAGGATTTAGGTTAAAAATTACATTTAGAAAATTGCCTTATAACCCTAGCAACCATCCGTTATAAGCCTTGTCAATAGCAACAAGACCCCAAAAGTGAATGATGAGACCAGGAGTGAAACATAATTATATTAAAGTGACAGGGAGGAGATTTTTTAGGATCTGAATTCTCTCAACTTCACTGGATCGGTTGTAGTCTGTTGTAACCACCCTCGAGACCGTTTGGAAGGTGTATTGGACAAAAACAGGGGCAAAAGAAAACCACAAGAGTTGTTTTGAATTGCCTGCTATCGTTAATCGTTCCCCATAGAATTTAGAAATAATGCTTTGACTTTCTGTTCGTGCAGACCAGAAACTACTAAATCATAATCTTACTACATAAAGAAGAGTGCGTATTCGTCTTATTCAATTCAGGTGTGTTCTAATACAGTGGTAAGCAAATTCAAAATATGTAAAAAACATAGGTTCGAGGAAAAATTGGGGCCCTTCTTTCTGGAAATATTCCTATAATCTCTTAAGGTAAGCCTATAAATAGCGATCACAGTGCGATGTGCACACATTTCATTTTATCACAGTGCATAAAGTGACGTTAGTATTACATGACTCCATATTTCTGGCCAGAATATAACATTTAGTCTGGGCCTAGGCCTGAGAATTAAACAAATTTTCTTGACCAAGGCATGGCACACGGGTAGTTATGTTCATGTGTTGGTGTGAATTGTCTATGACGCTTCGTGTAGGCCACCCAGTGACAGTGGTGGCATATTTTTTTTGGGGGGAGCAAAGCCTTAACTTGGTATTAAAATTGGGCCAAGAATGTTTACCAGTCTTTGAAGAATAGGCTCGTCTATGTCGAAGAGTAAATATAGGTAGCGTCTAGGCTAGGCTAGACTAGTCTGGCCTAGGCATAGCCACTCTCTAATCCTATTCAACGTGATCAAGGCCCATATCAATATTAGCCGAAACATTGGTTTCATTTTAAAACAAAAACACTATTGTACGTAGTCGTAGGACAAAACTACACAAACTGTAACAGCTTCATTTTCTAGCTAGCATGTTATTTTATAGTCTAGCATAGCCAAAAAAAAAGAATAGGCAAAGGCCATAAATAATCCAGTGCTGAACTCAGCCAGGCTAATGTATAACATGCATACAGATTGATATTTGTCCAGGATAAATCTCCCATGTTATGCTATATGAAAAGATAGTGTCCTAGCTAGGACTAGGTTGAAGTCTAAGTCAACAAGAAGAACGCTATGTTCCAGCAGTGATCAGTTAAACTTTAACATAACACTTTGTGTAGTCATAATGTCATGACTTATGGGTAGAGTACTCACCGTCACCAAGCTATCACATACAGTTGAATTTGAATCAGCTACAAAAATCATAAAAAGGAATTTTCTTCACTACTGCAGTAGCCTATTTTATACTAGGGCAAAAATTTGCATGAATGGAAGGGGGCGTTGATGAAACTGAGTTACAATCTGCACTGTGCTGCTGTGCCGCAAGTCTAAACTAAAGCATGACAAGGAAAGGTTGCCGAATAACAGCGACATCAAAAAAAAACAACTACCGTGTTCCGCGTCCATGTCCATTCATCATGATCAGACTTTGCCATGATTGGTTTGTCATGATATGGACCTACAAATGTTTGTTTCACTGGTGGTGACTGTGAAGTGTATTCTTGCAACATTTTCTGCTACGCTGCAATTGTATAGGGTCATAATGTTTACCACTTCATGACGTGTCGTTAAATCCTGATTGTTTCCCACAATAAGATTAATCTTGCAACGAAAAAGCTAACAAAATCGTATTTGAGCAGGATGAAACTTATGTTTATAGTTGAGTGAGAAATAAACAATATGACATTTTGATTGAGCTTTTTCAGTTTTATGTCATTACGAACAAAAGGCCTAGTGGTACATCTATACCGTCCATTTAGTTAGTTCACTATTTCATCATCTCGCTATATTTAGTGTTCTTTTTCAGATCCAGCCTGCAATTCCTCTTGATTTTATTCTAAACTTCTTTTACCAACCTCACTGTTGGGCCAACGAGCTATACACAATGCGTCAATATAATTGTTGTTGCGGAGTTGAAAAACCCTACTGCGCATGGACATCGTAAAAAACACGATCAAGTATGAGATTTGTTTGAGCTCTTCTACAATATCGAAGTTGTTTAATTATTCCAAGTATAATTTTTAAAATGACAGCAAAGCCATATCATAGGTTTAATGGTTAGAAAAAACAAGTACATAAAAAATGAATTTGCGAGGGAAAGCAAAATATACAACAGAATGGAAAATTAAATAATTAATGTTGAATATCGGACTATAAATGAAAACTTCCCATATAACAAATTTTAACGATGGCGCGCCCCTGTTCGGTACCGTCGAGTAATAACTCCGTAGTCGTTACTGGTAAGAACGTAAAGGGGTTTTTTTGATCAAATGAGGGTCGGTGATTTTTTAAACCATGTCAGACTAGATTTTCAATAGCTGTCATTACGTATACATACGCGTTGTCTATAAGAGGCTTCGCTTCGATCGCTTTATTCATTGCATTTTTTGTTATATTGTATACAGTGGTCCTGGAAATATACATAATTTTTTGTTTACATATTCATAAAAAATGTCAAATTGTTCTTTGACTCACAACGCGTCATACAGTGATGGGGTTGTTCTTATTCTTTCCTTATACAGGGGATTCAGCGCATCGTTGGTCCAGCGCGCGCGTTAAAGGAATCCTTAGATAAATTATAAGGCTGTAAAGCATAAAAAAAAAAACAACCTCATGAAATTCTGTTGGAACTGATTAAATAGAGCATTGAGAACAAAAAATGAAGAGTAATATAGATGCGAACTTGAACAAAAAGCTCAAAAACAGTGTAGAGGTACAACTACTCACTCTCCCTTACCAAAAATTACACCAAATTAGGGTGTTTTGTAAGTACTGTAAATGAATTTCTGCGAGTCCGTACGTGCGAGTCACTATTTACACTGGCCCAATAACACGGCCGCGTACGCCCACTAACGGCCCATAAAATGCATATTCAATGAATTGGCCCTTTAACTGGGCCCTATTCGGCCCGTTAACGTCAAGCCCTATTTGGCCCAATCGAATGCCGCTGTGCAAAATTGCACCGGCCCTTTACCGTTTGGCCCTTGCTGGCCGCATTATCGCAGCCGCTATTGGTCCGTTACCGGGCCGTTACTGTAATGTTGCTGGTAAGCAAGCTGAGGCATACCTTTGATTGTCCCCGCAAAAGACGAAATACTAAACCGCCTAAATTCCTGTACTGGTCTTGAAATGTGGCGGCTCTCACCCCTTGACGCCTGTCCAAAGTCCTGTGTCACGTTGTCAATGAAACAAACTCACGTGCTATCTGAAGAATTATAAACAAACAAAAGTATTTAGGGAGTCAGGGGAGAGTTTCTATAACACTGGTAACCTTTGGCTTATATCCTGGAGAAAGTTTTAGTTAATATTTTTGGTATTGGATTTGATTGAATTTACGAGACACACACACACCACACACGCACCACACACCACACACCCACACACCACACGCACACACTCACACGCACACATACATCCGTACAGAGCTACATTGTGGAGTTTCATGAAAATCTTTAAAAAACCACTTTTTTTAGACATTGTTTCAGAAAAATACACTTTTCAAAACTATATAAGGAAGATTTCAAAACCTATATAGTTTGGAGATTTTTCTCTTAAAATACACTTTTTTAGACATTTTTAAGATTTTTTCAATTTTTTTCAGTTTTTTTTTTTTACTTTTTTTTTTTTTTTTAGAGTTCTTTTCTCACTTTTCTTAGCCAAGAGATTGCGCCGCAGGCCTATATAGTACTCAATAGAAAAAAATTCCTCTTTTCTACTCTTTTTCATCCGGAATAACCGTCAATACTATGTACAAGTTTAATTCCGTTATGGACAATTCTACATAGGAACTCTAGTAAAATACTCCCCGACCATGAAGAAAATTACACCCACAATGTAAAATACTCGCACATGTCCTCTTTCACAACCAGAAAATACTCCCACAATGTATCTATAGTAAGTACACACCCCCGCACACACCACACACACGCACACAAACATACACACGCTCTTTTAATTTGTTTCTTAGATATTTAAGAAAATAAATAAGTACCAACATATTTCCAGTTTTGCAATTCATAAAACTAAATTTATATTTCCATCGCCGTGATCGCATATCCAGCACGATCTATTACCACTTATAAGGTGCGTTATCGGAAGTAGTAGTAGTATCAACCAGATGGAAATTTTTGCATTGTAGTCTGAAATTTAGCCTTCAAATCCATTATTTGTCCAGTTTAAGAGAAAAAAAACTACTATGTCTAATGGTTAAAGGTGCATTTCATGAACTAGCGCGTTTCACTAGCCTATTTCCAAGGGAGAAAGGGTATTTCCAAAATTCGAGTTATTCTGACGGTGTGTTTGTGATGTTATGAACAAATGTTTGATCACGCTGCTCGTAGGCATGTACATTAATCACGAATTTCTTCAGAGGTAGCATCAAATCTACAAGTAAGATTGACCCCAATATACTTAGCCAAATGGTACAGATGATATAAAAAGCTCAAAAAAAAACTTTATAATGCAAACAGGCGGAGGGACTTCTTTTCTTCTTGCGTATGAGGCATCAGCTAAACATGTTGTGTAAGCGTTGGAGCCAACTCGCTGTTGGTTGGTTGGGGTTAGAGAACCCTATGTCCACCTGCGGCAAAAGTGTAGGGCACTACATTGAGAATGGGATCCTCAGTCTGTGTGAGAGCCATTGGTCAGGCTGTGCTGGCCGCAGCCCCCATCGGACCATCCTGTGCGAATCCGGTTTAAGGTGACCCATTCCGTGCTTGGGAGATTTCTGCCAGGTGGTAGTTCTGTTCTTAGGTGTGATATTGAATTGTCTGGTCTTGGAGTATCAAGCCAGGCAGTATTTCCATGTCTTTAAGGTGTTGATGGGAACTCGAGTTTAGCTTCGTGTCGGCAGAAGGTCGGCGAGAGCGCACTTGCGCAGTCTCTGTCTACCGATTGGTGTGATTCTTATGACGGTGTTATGCAGCATGTGCTTGTTAACCATTAGGCCTTATTCACTATTTTGTGCTTGTGGTGTTTCTCTCCGAAGTGCTGTCAGGTGGCAATGTCCTGAAGCACTGGTAAAAATTCAGATGGAGTAGGACGGCAGGCAGCCAGTGCTGGTTCTCAAGGAAACATCCTCGTTGATTACAGTATCCAGCTTATTGTGTGAAGCTGTTGCACCATGCTGGGCGGTGCATCACGAATGTCACGAAGATGAGGGCAAATAGCTGGCAAGGGAGATTGCGCCACTCCTGGCAACCATCTTCACGAGATCTGTCTTGAGACTGGACAACCTCCCGAAGATTGGAAAAATGCGAATATATCTCCAATCTTCAAAAAAGAGATGCACTATGCCTTCCAACTATATAGACCAGTCATTCACGTTATATATGTTTGTAAGAGTGCTGTGAAGAGTCATGAGCACTGGTCATGGACCATCTTGAACAAGTACTAATATTCTGACCGACAATAAACACGGCTTTCGTCAAAATCAATCGTGCGGATCGCAACTAATTCTGACTACAAATGACCTTGCCAGTCATAAAGCAGATGGTTGTTATTGGAGGTGTATAGCTCAGACTGGTACGTGGCCAATTCAGGCGTCCGCCAGGGCAACAGTACTCGGTCCCGCTACTTTGACTGATTTATACATAACATGAATTTCTGACCAAATCACCTCCACTGTGGGTCTTTTTGGCTGACGACTGTATCCTTACGAACCGTTCACAAAAGGACGCAGACCGCCAACCTACTTCAAGCGGACCTTGACCGACTTTGTAGCTTGGGGAAGAAATGGTGTATGAATTTAATGCAGATAAATGTTTTGTACTCAGAATAACAATTCCAAACAACCCAAACACTACAACTACGCACTCAATGTTGCAATCCTACAGGAAACACACTCACATTCTTCCCTTTGTGTGAAATCTAGTAGTCAATTTAAAATTGAATAATACATCAATCACATAGCTGCAAAAGCTAACAGATCTCTGGATTTTTCATAAACTTAATCTTCGTGATGACAGAGTAAATACAAACAGTAGCCTACAGATCACTTGTTCGACCCTCCCTGGAATATTGCGCTGCAGGGTGGGACCCTTGATACCGTGGACCAAGTTTTCCATCTTGAGCGGTTATGCGCAGGGCAGCACGTTTCGTCCAAGAACACTCTAACATCGTAGCATTGTCCACCGCCCATGTTGCTGGTGGCAATGAGGTCACTGCCCTGTTCATTGTACATCGGGCAAATTGGCAGATTTTACAAAGCATGGGTCAGCAACTCAATGCCACTGCTGCTGTGTTTTCTATAGATATGGAAAATATATTGATGTGACAGGTGTTGAGTATTAAATTAAGGCAAAGTTTTTCCATATTTCCCCGTCGCATCTAATGTACAATTCTTTTTTATTTTTGGCCTTAGGGTTAGGGTATTTGCTAGTGTAAGGCCATAAATAAAAAAATATTGGTTTTCACTGTAGATTTTAAGGGGGTAATATGGAACTCGTTCCAAATTAACACTTTAACTCTATACATGCGATCATAGTAAATGGAGTCATTTGTCGAAGCAAAATAAAAATACAATTTCATTTTTTTTGTCATTCAAGGCTTTTATTTTGCTGCAATCCCATCTCAATTGGAAATTAGAAATTGATGACATTCTAAACACCTAATTGCTTATTGGTAATGTGGTTTATTGTCAGTATGCGTGAAATATGTTTATGTCCTATATTTTAATGCCTTGCCCACCTGTCCTTTTATTTGTTCACCCCTCGACAACCTCGTCAATCTCTGGTTTGGGCATTTAGATCAAGGATTTCAAACAATGCGGGTGGCCCTAAACTCGGCTCGAAATATATACAAAAAATTGTCTAAATGTCTGTGTTTGCCACCTAGTCATATGATATCTGTTTACTTTATTTATGCAAAGATTGCTGCAACTGAGTAGTGGTTCCCGTTTTATTTAGCAAGCTTAAAGAGACACTGGCACATTTGAAAAATAGTGCGCCCCCAAGATTTTTCAAAATCGATATTTTTGCATGGTTTTAAAGCTTTTATATACATTAGCCCTCAACTCAAATGATTAAGACCAAATCAGCGTCCTTATGGGTAAACAGAACGATTTATAATTAATGTCGCCGGCGACATTAATTCAGCAGACGACGGAAACGGCGTTTAACGGCATTTCCCACGGCATGCATCCTGTTTGATCGGTCTGTGACCTTTGTGGTTTTAATATTAATGAGTGCGAGTCTATGATATTCATGTAATACACACATTTGTTGATTAAAGTCATGGTAAACTTAAAAGTTAGCCTACAAATTACCTGGATGGCTTTTGCCCTCTTATTAACGTCCCTATCTGTTTTTGAGTATGTTATTTTTATGTGTAAAATGTATCTCTATCCTTCCAATGGCCTAGACTATCATTTGAGAGCAAATTGAAGAAATTTCATATTTTGTGAAAATGTGCCAGTGCCGCTTTAATGAAAGCATATAAATTCTGAAGATGAGATTATTTACAAGTGTATTTATATCGATATACATGTATAAAATAAACCAAAATATCTTAAGCTCTCCTATGTGTTGGCGGGATTTCTGTAAATGAGGTGAATTACATACGTACCTCATTCATACATGCAAACACCCAAACCCATACATTCCCTACACATACAGATTCCCACACCTATACACACCCTCACACACCCACGATTATGTAGAGCCCATTATACAGGGAGAGTCAGCTGCGCGCAGATTAAAGCAAAACTGTTAAAATACGTGACATCAAGATAATTCAAATAAGATCTGTTTTTGGGGGGGATATTTTGTGACAGATTCACGTATGCATATCGTATTTTGGAGAATGCTAGCAAAATCGCATGCTCATAACACACTGACCACGATTCCATGGTTCAACAAATTTACTGAAATTACGACTGCCATGACTGCATTGTCAAGTTGTTAATATTATTCCTCAATAGAATAAAATAACAAATTTAACGAAGTATAGCTTGTGTCGGATGTGTGTTGGTAGTTACTGTTTATGTGTTCTAACATGCGATGCGCTCTTCCTTTCTCCTCAGCAATTACGTAATGTGTTAAGGGAGGGGTATGGGGTCTGAAGCAGTGAACTTTGAAGTGGTTTTCTTAATTTTCCTAAATAGTGGTATATACATGTTACACATCATATTGTAGCCCATTTCAAAAGTTTTAAAATTCATGTCAATTTTTGCTCTGGTTGCCATGGTAACCACGTAAGGCCTTGAATGGATAAACACTAGAACGGACGTAACTAAAAACCTAAACAAGCTACTGGGACGAAACTTGGGTGGCATGTGCAGGGGTACATACGCAGTGAACCATGAAGCCGGATTTTTGATACCGTTGCCATGGCAACCGGCAATCGACCAATCACATAAGTTCATGGCGTAATTTCAATTTGGGAGCACAATTTTGAATATCTGGCTTCATGTTTCACTCGCCCTATATGTGCTGATATGTGTGGTCCAAATTTATGTGCATAGCATGTAGCGTTCTCTATTTACGTTCGTTTTCGTTTTGTTGTTTGCGTATTTTAACGAACGAGTTATAGACCTCGAAACATTTAGACAAAATTGAGGGCGCTTTTGATGTGAAATATGGATTTTTTTTAAAAAATTCATTTTATACTGAATTATGATAATTATTAATGAACGAATCATCGAAATCGTGCATCCATTGTCCTGTAATTAATTTTTAAAATACTTTTCTTAATATCGCAGGTTGAGACAACAATAAAATACATAAAATTCACTTTACCAGTACATTTGTTACTTTAAATTAATGGACAAAATAATATGAGTATTTATTTACTTCGACTTAGCCTAGGGCACATGTGGTGCAGTGGATCAGCGTTCGCCTCATAAGCATAAGGTTGTGGGTTCGAGCCCCGCTGTCGCCAATGTGTTTGTTCACTTTGGCAAGGCACTTTCCTCGCTTTCCTCTCTCCACCCAGGAGTATAAAGGGTACCAGCATATGCTGGGAATGCAAAACAGACTCGCTATGCGGGAGGAGTGGCGAACCCCCCACAGCAACATTATATGAGGGAGTCTGGCCCAAACCCCAATGACCAGAGAGATGGCACTCCGCCTGCGGGCGCACCATTTTTTAGCCAAAATAATGCCGTTAAATGGGTATAAATAATATCTTTTAATATCTTACTATAACCCCATTTAAATTTTTCACATGATAATATAGAGCCTAGCGTTTTGGCAAATTTCGCGTACACTGCTTCACTTTGATCAGCCATATCTTCGAACCGAATGTCCGATTGCGATCGAATAAAAAGCATTTTTGTAGATTACAATCTACACAATTAAGCCATTCATTAATCTCCTTTTCGTAAATTGGACCAATTTTTTTACCAAAGTCAGACCCCATACCCCCCCCCCCTTAAGGTATCCGATTTAGCATCACTTGTGATCTCGTGTGTTAAAGTGTGCTGTCTATATGAATATAATGTGTGAGCCTCGTACCACTGTTAATCTGATGATATAGTCTCGTGCCCTGGTGTTATTTTGTGTGTATTGTATGCCCGGACCGCTCAGTTGCAGGTCCGGTTAGCTCTTTTTATCGGGCAGTCTGGGTAGCTCGGTTGGTTAGAGCACTGCCAGAGGTCCCCGGTTCGAATCCTGGCCCAGGCAAGGGATGCCCTCGAATTTTCCTTCGGGTATATCTGCTTGTGTTCGGATTCCTTTGTTGGTATTTATTGTTTATGTGTTCTAACATGCGATGCGCCCTTCCTTATTCCTCAGTATTGCGACTTGTGATTTCGTGTGTTAGAATGTGCTGTCTATATGATATGTTTCCAGGTGTATGTGTGTGAGCCTCGTACCACTGTTAATTCGAGGATTGTAGGCAGTATCAGGTCTTATAAACATACAAAACCCTCCCCCGCCGATCCTTGTGTAAAACCGAATAGCCATCAACCTGAATTTCGGCATTGGTAATAGAAGAATTCAGTCAAGATTCTTCGATAAATATCGGAGCTGCGTTAGTACGATTCGTTATAAACCTAATTTCGGACATTTTCGGAATCCAGCATCGAAAATTTCTTAAAAAGTTTAAAAGTACAATAATGTTATGATCGGCAGACGAAGGAAACTGTTTATCGTTGAAGTGCAGTTTTTACGGATCATCAGATGAGACTACATCGATGTCAGCGAATGGTAAACTATGAAGGGAACACAAACACAATTTATAAATTTTAGAGCGATTTGCATAATAAATATCACATTGGATCAAATTTCGAGATTCCATTTTTTTTTAATATTTACATGATTAAAGTTTGTTAGTTTTGTCCTTAATGGTGTGATACATAGTAGAGTTAACTGCATATTATATAATCGTATAGAATACCCAATTTCCCCCAAATAATATTATATCTCTTGAATATCTGTAAAGCTCGTTGGTACTTAGACATGATTCTTGCTTTGAATGCGACGGCCCAGGTTCAATTCCCGGACGAGTCCTATAATTGAATTTTATGCCTGCTTCTTTTCCAGTCATTATTTCTTGTCTTAAATGCCAACGTTAATGAAAATATGATAGAAGCTTCTGTAAAACAGCTAAACTAACGCTCTTTCACGTTCAATGATGAACAGGTCTTAGACACCCGCTAAACATATTCGTCAACCTGAAATTCCATAAATGTAAACAATATAAGGTTTGTTAATCTAGGGGCATGATTCTCGCTTAGGGTACAAGAGTTCTCCGGTTTTTACTCGTTCGGGGATGCGTCCAGACAGTCGTTAGAAAACCACACATCTATAACCAGTGTAAAATTATGAATTTAATAATGATGACACTCAGTTTACAACCTGGGTGAAATTGAAAATACCATGCAAGATAGACGATTTTGGAGAGTCATCATCAATGCTCGACAACAAGCGTCGATGGAGTGATGAAATTAGAAGCATACTAGACAGAGATACTGTGCCCCTTAGCACGGACATGAGGTAAGTTAGGCGTTTGTGATCTTTGATCACAGAAGAGTGGGTCGTATGAAGAGCAGAAAGAGCATTTTAAAGAAATATAATAAAAGGTCCGCCCATGTGACATTTGACGCCAAACAAGGCATTCAAACTATCCCGATTACGTATCAAACCAATGACGACGTCTAAAATTGGGATTTCCTGGCAGCCACAGCCTGGGGTCTTCTAAAATACTTTCATAGCGCCATCTATCATGTAACAAGACTAAGATTATTGCATGCAATTTGTAGCGAAAGGAATGTTTTTAACATTTTGACAATTTTGAAGTTTTTTACCTTTGACCCCAAACCATAAGTCCTATGAAAAGGTCATCATTTACATTTTTTTTTTCATTTTTCATCACGCTGTACATGATGATACATTTAGATTTGCAATTTGACCCGGTTTTCAATTTTTTACACAGTAAAATGTTTTGACCCCTGTGACCCCAGGATGACCTTTGACCCCAAACAGAGCACACCCCATAGACATTAGATAGAGCTCATTCATATGACCTAGATAGTTGGGTCATTTGGGGCAATTCCGTGACCGTGGAGAGCAGAGCATCATTTCTCAGTGGATTTGTCTTCTATGAAGGTTAATGAACAAATTTAGCGGGGGTGCCCCTCGAGAAAGTGTGGGCGGAATCCAGGAGGGGGGGGGGGAATTCATAATACAGGGGTCAAAAATGAAAAATGCTTGAATTGCTGTAAAAGGGTAACCAAAGTGTTCTTCTTGTTACAAGGATTAAAAGGTATAGTTTGTACTACTTACAAGGCATGGTTACCGAGATATAAGACAAAATTCGTCAAATGTCAAAGGTCATCACCAAAGGTTAAATCTTGAATATTGCACCAATTTCTTTAAAAATTGTCTCAAATTATTAACCTATCCACAGGGATTGCAGCGAAAGTAGTTGGCACTCTCATTTGTATTTGTGTATCGAGATAAATGACAAACAAGGTCAACTCCATTGACCTCTATTGATCTCCGAATTTTAAAAATATGTTAGACGGTGCAAAATGTTTTTGTTGCAGTCTCTGAGGAAGGATGAACAATTTGAGCCCATTTTTGAAGAAATCGGAGCAGTATTTAAGATTTAACCTTTTGTGATGACCTTTGACATTTGACGTTTTTTGTGTTATATCTCCATAACCATAAGTTGTAAGTAGTACAAACTATACCTTTTCTAATCCTTGTACAAGACGAACACTTTGGTTACCTTTTTACAACAGTCCAAGCATTTTTCATTTTTGACCCCTGTATTATGAATTTTTCCCCCTCCTGGATTCCGCCCACATTTTCGCGAGGGGCACCCCCGCTAAATTTGTTCATTAACCCTGCACAGATTACGCAAATCCTGAGGAACTGAATTGATGCTCTGCTATCTACCGGTCACGGGAATTGCTCCCAAATGAGCCCAACGAAAGATGCGACGATTGATGCAAACACGATTTAGTTTTGAAACATTTGGCAATTTCGAAGCATTTTGACCTTTGACCCCCAAACCATAGGTCCTATGTCAAGGTCACTATAAGCTTTTTTCATCTTTCTGCATGGTCTACTTGATGATACATTTAGATTTGCGATTTGACCCGGTTTTCAATTTTTACACAGTAAATGTTTTGACCCCTGTGACCCCAGGATGTCCTGTGACCCCAAACAGAGCACACCCCATAGACATGATTAGATAGAGCTCACTCATATGACCTACAGCTGAGATGATTGCATGCAATTTGTAGAACAAGATAGGTTTTGAAAATTTGGCAATTTCGAAGCATTTTGACCTTTGACCCCCAAACCATAGGTCCTATGTCAAGGTCACTATAAGCTTTTTTCATCTTTCTTCATGGTCTTTTTAAAACTTGAGTGATACATTTAATTTGCCATTGGACCCTGTTTTAAAATTTTTACACACGTAAGGTTTTTGCTCTTTGTGACCTTAGGTGACCTTTGACCCCGAACAAAGCACACCGCATATAGTTTGTATCAAGGTCATTACTCTGAGCAATTTATTTACGGTTGTAAGAAAGAAGAAGAAGAAGAAATTAGAAAGCGCGCCCTCATCGAGGGCACGAAGTAAGTTAGGCGTAACCATGTCTGGTAATCATAGCCATTGATTTAGAGCAGAAAGAATAAACTACAAGGTAGCTATTTCCACCCATGTGACATGTTGACACCAAACAATGGATTTATGTACAAACCAATGACGATGTCTAAATATGGGATTTTCCATGTGCCACTGGCTGGGCCTGTGCTAAAATAATGTTAGAGCGCCATCCTTGCATTTACGATATCAATACACCAATATCGTTAATTGCATTGCAATGACCTAGGCAAATGTTTACGCATTTAAGAATTTGACTCCTGTGACCCCAGGATGACCTTTGACCCCGAACAAAGCACATCCCATAGATAATGAACACAGCTCATTCACATTTTTACAAGATCAAGTTTATTGCATGCAATTTGTAGCACAAGAAAGGTTTTAAAGTTTAGACAATTTTGACGGTGTTTGACCTTTGACCCCAAAACCATAAGTCCTATGAGAAGGTCATCATTTACATTTTTTCATTTTTCATCACGCTCTACATAATGATACATTTAGATTTGCGATTTGACCCGGTTTTCAATTTTTACACAGTAAATGTTTTGACCCCTGTGACCGGATGACCTTTGACCCCAAACAGAGCACACACCCCATAGACATTATATAGAGCTCATTCATATGACCTACAGCTGAGATGATTGCATGCAATTTGTAGAACAAGATAGGTTTTGAAAATTTGACTATTTCGAAGCATTTTGACCTTTGACCCCAAACCATAGGTCCTGTGACAAGGTCACCATAAGCTTTGTTCATCTTTCACCATGGTCTACTTGATGATGCATTTAGATTTGCCATTTGACCCCGTTTTAAAATTTTTACACACTTAAGGTTTTTGCTCTTTGTGAGCCTTAGGTGACCTTTGACCCCGAACAAAGCACACCGCATATAGTTTGTATCGAGGTCATTACTTTGAGCGATTTTGGTTATTAGAGGTCAAAGCGTTAAGGAGGAGTTACGGTTGTAAGAAAGATGAAGAAAGAAACAGCACAATAAGTTAGGCGAAACGCCTAACTATAATCAGTACGTGCATACAGTATACATGACACAGGGAACGTCATCGCTGGGAAGTGTTTTTATTATTATTAATTAATATTTTATTTTACAAACAGTAGCAAACTTCCCAGAGGGGCGGGCCAGCGGGAAGGAAGAAATACACACCTTACCTTGGTAAAGGTAATTTAAAGTCTCGTGCCGTGTAAGCTTGTGCGCGGAGTGCCCATTTCTCTTTATTTAGCGTTTGGGCCAGATATACCTTTTGATGTGGGGATTCGCCACTCCTTCCGCACTACGCGTCTGTTACCTTCACAGCACTGAATAATATGCTGGTACCCATTTATACACCTGGGTGGAGAGGAGTAATTGAGGTAAAGCGCCTTCCTCAAGGGCACAACACGTTGGCTGCATGCGGGGCTCAAACCCTTTGGAGTGTGGGGCGAGCGCTCAATCCACTGGACCACACGTGCCCTACTAATGCAATAGCGTTACATACTACCTTGAAAATTTTGAGTTCTAATTCTCGATCATGTCGCACACTGCCTGCGGTTCAATTTAACCCTTAGGAGAGCGCCATCAATCTTGCGTTTGCATCAACGACATGGGGGTAGGACATGCAAACTTAACAGCAACGGTGAATTCAAATCGGAATCAACATCCGGCGTAACCAGAGCGCTTGTCTTTATTAAAGACTTAACGGTAGTACACGGTAGGAGGGCGCTCTTACGCACATCGGACAAAGACTTGACTAAAGGCTATACCTGGTCACGAATATTTAAATCGTAAATGACCGTTATTGGAAATTACACTGTTTTGCAGCGAGGTTAATCCACTAACCTCGACGGATTTTGGTGTCACTTATTTTTCCTAAATTGTCATGATATTACTAAGATCTTTTGAACGAAGTTTTAAAAGGTGATTTTTGCAATGTCACTGGGACCGAGGCTGCCGTAGAAAATACATGTAAGAATTCCCTAAATGACGGTTTTGAAATCCCAAATGAGCAAATCGTGTCCGACTCCCCTGATCAACGAACAGAGAGGGACAGGACACGACTTGCCATGTATGATAGGTGACTTGCTATGTAGGCTAGGTGCTGGCAAGTGTTGAAAGGTGACTTGCATGTATGACAGGTGACTGGCATGTATGACAGGTGCCTTGCCATATATGGCAGGTGACTCCCCATGTATGGGTAGACGTTTCATACAGAAGTCCAATTGATGCAAATGAGGTATTGCCATTCATTCCGTCAAGCACTACTGCACAACGTCGTACAGCGCATGACGGAATCAATTGTAATACCTCATTTGCATCAATGGGACTTCTATATGAAACTTCTACCCATGTAGGGCAGGTGACTGGCATGTATGGCAGGTGACTTACCATGTATGGCAGGTGACTCACCATGTATGGCAGGTGACTTACCATGTATGGCAGGTAACTGGCATGTATGGCAGGTGACTCACCATGTATGGCAGGCGACTGACATGTATGACAGGAATCTGGCCATGTATGACAGGTGAATCACCATGTATGACAGGTGACTTGTATATATGATATGTGTCTTGCCATTTTTGAAAGGTGACATGACCTGTGTGGCAGATGACTTGCCATGTATGACCGGTGACTTGACATGTAAAAACAGTTGACTGGTCATTTATAATAGGCGACTTGCTACGTATGACAAACGGGTTGACTTTCATGATAAATGACTTGTCATATTTGTGATGATAGGTGACTGGCCATGTATGGCAGGTGATTTTCCACGTATGCCGTGCATGTATGACAGGTCACTTGCCATATATGGCAGTTGACTGGCAAGTATGACCGGTGACTCGACATAATGACAGGTGACTAGCTATTTATGATAGGCGACTTGCTATGTATGACAGACACGCTGCCTTTCATGGTACACCATGCAATGGCATGTATGGCAGATGACCGGCATGTATGAGAGGTGAGTGGCCATATATGAAAGATGAATTGTCATGTATAATAGGTCACTTGCTATGTATGTTAGGTGACTGACCGTGTATGGCAAGTAACTTGCCACTTCATATGTGTGATCGCAGACTACACATGTGTGGTATATGTCTTGTCATGTATGGATTCTTGAACATTTGAAATCCAGGGTACTCTTAATGTTTACTTTTAATTTATTGATAGAAATCGGGTCTTTGGGAAATGCACATAGTGAAAATCATCGAGATCTAATAGCATAAAATAAAACTCCACACAAGGTAAATGCACCACGCAGTTTAATAATACATACATGGCCTATTTGTCTATATAATATAATGTCTGTGTATACAGAGATTGCAATATTGAATATCGTCTTTGAGATGATAATTTTACTTTTTCTGACTTGAATAATGTACTTTCATTCCCAGGGGTTTGTAGAAAGGTTTCACACAAAAGGACATTGCACTTCATTCTTACTTATCTCCACTTCTATCTTTAGCTTTATATTTCACATGGCATAATATAATGTGCCGGTTGAAGATTTACGTTAGGTTCGCGATAGATTTGATGTTTGCATGCTGTAAGATGTAAACTATACTCTCCCCCCCCCCCCCCCATTGTTCCGCAAGTATGCACAATCCCGGGCAGCAACACGCTACATGGCAGACACCACTGGAATTTCACTGTTTTGATCGATGGAATTGTACGCGAAGTACGAGGTTGATTCACCGTCTGAATTGATGCATGATGGGACAAAAAAAAAGATGATCGGGTAGGGCACCCGTTTCATCATTTTAGGGGTGAGTTAGATATGCTTTTTTGAACTGATCCCCTTTCTCTTTCCCTGAAGGATACGTGGGAAAGTTACACTGCAGACAATGCCACCTACCAAAAATATGGGGAGCTTCCGTAACCTGACCAATCTCAGTGACATACTTTTTTCTGACACTGACACTTATGAATTCGGAAACCTTAACGGAATGAACATGTGCTTTATTCCGTGAAGGGTTTCCGAATTCATAAATGTGTCAGAAAAAGTGTGTCAGGTTACGGCAACTCTTTGTGTTCAATATAGATAGATTGGGCCTTAGATATTGTGAATTTATTGCTTAATTGTTATTGTCTTAGGGCCTTGCATGTATGGTAATGAAAAAAAAAAGTTGGCGTAAATTGAAACCAGGGTTTAAAAATTCTCAAGACTGGAAAATATCGAAAGCAGTGTGGGAAAATTGATGCGACCGTTAGCGATTGAGTGCCTTACTTTTCCGTGCGGCGAGCATCGAAGTACCCGACACAAAGGTTCAAATTTCTCGCTAGTCCTATAGGTTCAGACCCAAGTACGATACATATTCAAAACAAAACATAGTAATGGACCTCTATAGAACCCCTTTGTTTCCGGAGATATTGAGATTCTTTTTATTTACAACACATTCTCTTTGAAGGACTGATAACGTTAGTCTCTCAAGCAGTTCAGTAAATAATATCTTTCGCAGTCTGTACAAACGACACCATGGGAAATAATTTCGGGACCGCAGTCCCTTAAGTGTTAACAATTAATTTGCAATGCTCACGTAATTGTGAAATTGTCAGTGCACACTGAAAAAAAGGAACTGTTCCACATAATGTGAAGGGCCAATAACTGCGACACTGACAGACCGCATTAACGCATGATGTGGACAAGTGTTAGAGTGTACGTTATTGTCAAATATATGTTTAAAACACCTCACACTCAACGATGGAATCTGCATGATGTATATAGACAAAGGGTAATTTGTTTCCCAACATTCGTATATAGCGTAAAAATGCATACCATAAAATTGAAAGATAGTACTGTAATTTGGGGGAAAAAACAATTTAAAAGAAAAAGTTATATATATTCCATGTTATTACTTCGCCGTTAATGGACAAAATTCATGACATCAATGACATTAAAGGGCAAACCGAGAGATTCAAGTAATCCATTGTTCTGTAATATCTAGTGATTCGTATAAATTTGACACTCAATCGGTTCCTACATTGGTTGTTACATAAATAACTTAATGAAAACGAAAGGTGACTTGTAAATGCTTATATTTCATATAGAAAAAACATAGGACTGAATTTCCTATTTGATGCCTATAGGAAATTTCACAACTGTGTACCAACCGAAACAGTTTCTCGGCTGAATCTTGCAGATGGGGATATTATTGAGGAAGCTTTCACTAGTGCAAAACAGAATTTTCACATTTTAGGGACACATAGTATTTGAAATCTCTCGTCACACCTTTAACCTAATTATACAGAGTATTTTTGGTTCAAGGTATTCCCCGTTACTTCTATAAAACTACCTTACAACCTAAGGTGTCTAATATTTGCAAATAAATAATTATTACATATAACAGTTATTTTTATTAAAAAAAGTGTGACTTGCATTACATAAAAAGGACAACGTTAAATATAGGCTTGTTATTGAGTTGTGTAATAAAGTGGATGAACCAAAGTTTTTGGTATACACCACTAATCACTTTATAATACTTAAAGCCATGGAAAAACTGGCAACTTTAGGAGGTGGCTTTATATTTAGGACTCTCACCCAGAGCCCCCCCGACCCCCTTGCAAATCGATGTGAAAATACTCTAAATTTCTTAGATTAAAATGATGGACAAATGATAAAAAATTACTATTATATATAATGTATTCGATTTCAATTTTTAATCTAACGCATTGTCTGAAGGATTTGTACATGGGAGCATCAATTCATCCAATTAAGCACGTGTTATCTTCCAGTCGCGGGGGAAGCGAGCGATTGGCGTGCGCAATACGGAATTTACGCATGTTCATGAGCAGAAATTGCTTGCTGCGACTGGAAGTATATCATGGGCTTTTCAGGTAATAAACAAGACCGAGAATGAACCAATAGCATGTGAGGTTGTGGGAGTTCAAAATTAATATTGGTCGACCAAAATGGGGCACACTTTTGCAGATTTTGCTCATAACATCCAAGCAAAACATCATTTAGCCCTAAGATTTAATAGGGTAAATGATTAAAATCTCGTAAATTACTACAATACACCAAAATTGTACACAAGGAAAGAGGAACATCACAAGCAATAAGTCTTTATCCCTTTGGTATCAAAAGTTAGAATTCATTGGTATTTTTTATTACAAAAACGACTGGTAAATGAGGCTAACACTATTGTGTAAAATTACTATAATACACCAAAATTGTACACAAGAAAAGACGAACAGAAAATAACAAGCAATATTTCCTTATCGCGAGCTCACACGTGCAAAAGATTCTCCATATAAAATGTTGCCGCCGAATTGGATTGTTGCCGAATTGGCGTCGCCGAATTGGTTTGTTGCCGAATTGACCTGTCACCGAAGTGTCCAGCATACGTAAACATAACAGCATGAAAAAGGCACTTTGTCGTCGATAAAATGATCCTTAGACATCCAAGAACACCGTCAGGTATGTGTTTTGTTCAGAAAGTTTACCGCTGCTGAGATAAAATAGAATCAATTTTCCAATATGGCGGTATGAATAGCTACGACGAGTGTGATGTTTTTATCACAGTAATATTATACAGTTACATTATTTTTTACTAATCCCGGGGGGGGGGGGGCACTTGTATTCAAAGGTGGATATGATGCGTGAACAAGAAAACGCGTAAAAAGGGTGTCTTTTTTCCAACAGGCGATGTGCGCGCGTACATCGTTTAGGGTGTCAAAAACAGCAAAATATGGAAAAAAAGGGTATGTTTTTTTCTTAACCCTGAAATGTTCATGTTATATCTCATTAAGCAGGGATCAAAATCATCCAAATGTTGTAATCTGAACTTGGGAAGTAAAGCAAAGCAACATAATAAAGGTATATTTACGATTCAATGCACTGCGTACTTGTTGAGGGTGTCATAAACATATAAAAATACTTGTTTAGGGTATGTTTTAGCTTGTTTTGTAGTCGGTGAAAATACGTGTTTAGGGTGCATTTTGAAAGTCCATGTTCACGCATCATATCCACCTTTGAATACAAGTGGCCCCCGGTTACTAATACCGCTGGTATTAATTAGGAATTTTGACCTTGGTAGGTGTGTAGATCTGAAACAGCGTCCACCAACTCGCTATTTTTTTTTGTATTGGTAATCAGCGAAATAAGCGTGTTTGTGCCGATTGGAAATAAATTACCGGGACAGCTGTAAACTGAGCATCAATGGATACATCATTTTAATGTTACCGTAACGAACGAACACACTAACTAACGGAGTTTCTGGGCGATTTGTAGGAGCTTGCTTCGCAGCTCAAAAATAACATACTATATATTATTGAGGGGTAGGCGGCCTGTCCTGAAATATAACCACGCTACGTTTTGGGGTATCATTAGTTTGGTATGGGAATATGCGGCATAATTACTTTTGTAGCTTGAATGCTAATCGAGGCACATGACATGGTTACCAATATTATCGTGCCGCCTTGACATGCATGCTTTTCGAACCGATATCAAAGCACATGATCTAGGCGCTGTTGTTGCCCTGAAAGAATTAAAATCATCAGTGTCGAGTAAAAATAAAAAAGCAGATAATCGGGTTTGTGACAGGAAATTAATTGTACAACTTTCAAATTATTCTAACATTTGTAAGTCAAACTGTATTGATCATGGTGCACAATATCACGCTGACAATTGTGATATCCACTGGGGAAAGGCTTTTTGGAACTCAAGTCGGAATTTTGATACGCACGTATAGAAATTACAGAATCAGATAAAAAGCACTGCCTTGTCTTTAATACACGGATTTAAAGCCAAGCACTTGCAGGTTATGTTCGCATATCCATGCCAGTAACAAAAATGTAAAATGTGAATTTTAATGATTTTTTCGATGTTTCGGATTAGCAAATCGCTGCTAATCCCTTTAAAGAGCCAGTTGTTGCCAGTACAGCAGGAACTCAATACCGTCACCATGGATAAAATATTGAAGGAATATGGCTGTGTAAAAAGACAGCCATTAAGCGATCCCACGCATACATCTTGAGGAGTGATCGCCTTCCCATCCCATCCCAGGTGATTGCTATCAGCCGTTCGGAGTCTACAAAGCTTCCAGCACTAGTGAACGTATTAAAAGAATACAATGAGGACTACAGTCTGTGAGTTTGAGATGCCAGTTGAGATCACAGCAACAACAGACATCAATGATATCAAGTTTGGCGGGCAGCTTTTCACCTTTCGGCAGATATCACTCAGGGATATTTCCCATATCCCGCTAATGAAGGACATGGTTTCTTTGCAAAAACTCTGCCAACTTCAACGGTTTGGCTATTGCTTTACCTTCCAGCCACAGAAAACTCCGTTATTTTTCCGGCAGAGTTCCCAGCTGGGGCTAAAGATGAGGAGCAGTTCGATAGCTGGGTAAGTCAAGAAAAGGGGTATCTGGAAGAGTGGAAAGACATCCCAGATACTGAGAGACGCAGGCGGATCTATCAAAGTTTAAGGTCAGTAGCCGCCGAGCAAATCAACGATCTCCGGCTAGAGAAACCATCTGCAATTGCTGAAGAGTATCTAGCTGCCTTGGAGACTGCTTATGGTAACCCCGAGACCACTGAAGAGATTGTGGTACGTTTGCATTCGATGACACAACTTCAAGGAGAACGTCCTTCAGAATTTTTAACCCGCATGCAGGGAACGATCCGAACATCGTTGAGGAAAGAAAGCAGTAGACAAAGCACCCGCCAACATTACCAGACCCAGTATATGAAGGGATCGGTGAAGGATGAAATACCAGTTGTCAGCCTTCGTCTAAGATAAATGAAAGATAATCCACCTAAATACATGACACTCTTGGATATGGTCAGGCAAGAAGAGGAAGGAATGAGAGTTCGTGGAGAACTGCGACAGAAGACCAAAACCAATGCTCGGTCCTACCAAGTCCAGGGTTTAACTGAACCATCTATGACAAACACACTCATGAAACGCCAACAGGACTTAGAAGCATAGACAGAGCGACTCAAATCCCAAATATCTTCACACAACCTAGGATCGAGTACAGCTACCAATCCAGTTGTTGCAACCTCTAGCACCAGCATGACCAAGTCCCCTTCAGCCGGTCCTACAATGTAAGTAGACACTGGGCCGCAGGTAATAGACCAGTTTTCTGCTTTAAATGTGGTGAAGATGGGCATATTACCCAAACTTGTGAAAGGCCACGTAATGGCGATCTTGTCCGACAAATACTTATTAAACATGGACTACAGTCGAACGGGCCACAGGGCCAATCAGGCGCCAGCGAATCAGCAACAGGCCCAAAATCTACTCAAATTAATATAGGCAATATTAAATTTGTACCAGGAACGGACGTGCCTCATAACTAAACTTAGTAGGAAAAGAAGCAACAGGAAAATATAGCATCGAAGGTAACCAGACCACATTTTTGTTGGATGGAGGTTCACAGGTTATCCTGATAACCAAAAACTTGTTCGACAACCTGAATCTGCCGATATTCCCTTTAAAAGTTTTGTGACATGCCTGCGCTGAAAAGATGCTATACCTTGGGTAGACAGTTATCCAGGTAACAGTTGACGAATCCTTTTGCGGAATTAGTGAGAATGAATCCGTTCTAGCCCTTGTTGTTCCTTACAAGGAACTACATGTAACTCTAAACAAATTCCTCCTTCTTATTCTACCGATTACTACAAAGATGTAAGGATGTGGGCGGAAAGCACTTCCTAAAAACCTATATGCTGATTCCAAGAAGATTTATCGTAAATTACAAAGAGATGATGAATTGCCTTCAGATTTCTAGCAAGAGTAAAGTTCAGGGCTAAGAAAAGTATGGTATTCTCTCCTGGAGAATCTAGGAAGGTCACCGGTTTCTTCAGGAACAGTACGAGGAATGCCCAGACTCTCCTGGTGGATTCTCCTGGTATGGATTGTCTTCCTGTATGCCCGGAGATTTATCCCGAAGTTGTCGATGTACAAGACCATCATCAATCATAAATGCACCATCACAATTATGAAGGCATCAGACCGACCAATCACCCTCTATCGAAATTCGAACATCGCCAAAGTATACCTCCCGGATACCTGCAGACAAGTGGTCCCAACAAATTTACGGAGCCTATATTTGCAGCGTGCAGAACAGCCATAACAGCAACCTCAAAGCCCAAGGATCAGACAGCAAGAAGTAGACGTCCAGACGTCAGAAGTTTACCCTTTGAATGGTGACAATATAAGCAGTTCAAAAAGCGGAAGTACTTAAAGTATTGCAGGCGAGGGCCAGTGTGTTTATTGAACATGAATGGGATGTGGGACACACCAGTCAAGCTCAGCATGAAATAGACGACACACCATTCAGAGAGAGATCCCGAAGAATTCTCCATGAGATCTTAATGACTTACAAAAGCACATACAAGACTTATTAGAGTAATAATTACTATGCTTCACCCAGTTTTGGTGCGGAAGAAGCCAGGTGGACTAAGAATGTGTATTGAGTACAGAACCCTGAATAACAGATCACTTCCGGACCAATATGCAGTCCCTATTTTTCAAGAAGCCACAGCTGGTATGCGCTAATTCACAGTTATCGACCTCAAATCAAAATTTTACCAGATTCCCATGAGGGAGAGTGACAAAGAGAAGACGGACTTCGCTTGACCTCTGGGATTTTTCCAATTCGAGAGGATGCCCCAAGGAATCAAAGGGACACCAGCCACATTCCAGAGACTCATGGAGAGGTGTCTGATTGGCCTTAATCTACTGAAAGTGTTAGTATACATGGATGATTTAATCATATTTGCAAGAGACTTAGAAGAGATGAAAATCCGTCTAGCAAAGGTCCTTGATCGACTGCAAGAATATGGCTTGAAGGTATCAACTGAGGAATGCAAATGCCAGAGTGTATCACCGGGGGGGGGGGGGGAGCACAGATCCTTTGAATCTTATAGCTATCCAAGAGTGGCCTCGACCCCAAAACAAAGGATTTACGTTCATTTCTGGGTTTGGCTGGCTATTATAGGCGGTTTATTGAAGGGTACGCCAGAATAGCCAAACCACTACATGAACTGACAGCATGCTGTGTAGGTCCAAAAAGGAAACAGCATCAAACGAACATATATTGATCGAAACAGCCGTTTGGCACCAGATGGGCTCCATACTGTCAACACGCATTTGAGACCTTGAAAGGCCTGCTGTCATCAACATCAGTTTTTACCTACGCGGATGTTTCAAAGCCATTTGTTCTCCACATTGATGCTAGCCGGGACGGGTTCGAAGGTATGTGTGCTGTTGCAGGAACATGACGAGAAGCTGTGGCCAGTAGCCTATGTAAGCCGTGTTTTAACACAGTCGGAGAGAAATTACCCAGCCCACAAGCTCCAGTTTTTAGCTCTGAAGTAGGCTATAACCGATAAGTTCCGTGATTATCTCTATAAAAGGACGTAAATGTGCTGGCAGACATACATTTTAACTACAGCAAAACTTGACGCCACGGGCGCGCCACAGGTGGCTAGCAGCATTAGAAGGGTTCAATTTTACTCTCCACTACAGACCTGGTAAGACCAATGCCGATCCGATGCAGACGCCCTGTCCCGAATGCCGGTGGTACTAACGATGACCGTCCGGATCAAAGAAAGATGATACACATGCTAGAGAGCCGGTTGAGGGATGAAGATGAAATATCACCCCTGAAACTGTGGAGGCATGTAGGTACGAGATACATACTGAAGAAAAACCTGATGACTCAACATTGTTCAGATAATGCATGCCGAATGCCTGCACGTCACCAGACCATCCGCAGGCGATCCACAGCCAGAGGTTTCAATCGGCCACCCGACTCAAATGTTAGGCACAGTGGAGAGCCAGGACAAAGCTTCAAGGAGTAAGCATATCGCCGCTCTGGGAATGACTTCCAATCCCGCCCACAAAATGACGCAACAGGGTATTCGCCCTACTTATGTGATATTTGGTCCAAGAATCCTGCCTCCCAGTTGGTGACTGCACCTGGAGATCATGTCAATATGTGGAGGACTTGTGTCGAATGCTCGGTGAAGCCTAAAACTGGCTCTCCACGAGAGTGGGAAGAGAACCTAGTAATAAGAGATATTGCCATTAGGTGAAGGAAATGCTTTGCTGTTGGCGCCAAGTTCTGGTATGAAATCTTGCATTCAACGGTCCACAACAAGATTGCAGCCCGATAGAACTCCAAGGTATACATCATCATGGAGAGAAGAAATCCAGATAGGCCGGATTACCGATTAAGCCCGGAAGACGGGAAGACCAGATAAGACAATGCACAGGAATCATCTGCTCCCTATCAAAGCCCAGTAGAATGCGTACAAGGCGGAGCAAGGCCCATGAGGTCCCCAGAGTGACTCACCTTTGGAAGAAAATGGATGTCAGAGGGTTTCCTCCACGTGCATATCACACCAGCAGAAAAGCCAGAGTTCTGTGGATCATAACAGCAACAAGACGATGGAGATCAATTCACGAGCTACCCATCATACGTTGCTGATGCAGCCACACAACCCCTTTTATGGCCATTGTGAGTCAAGTAGTGTGGGTACTTAAAATCTGCAATGACAAGGAATTCGGCAGACATAGGCGATGACACTAATCAATTGGATCACCCTATTAATTGCCGTAGATGAAAACTTACATACAGATGACCAGACTGGTTGGTCTCTCCCTTTATCACCTGGCCTTAATGGCTTAGGAAGTTCTTACGCAGCCTGAACTCATGATCAAAAACCTGACAAAATACAAGCGCTAGTTCCGCAATTTGGAAAGCAAATGCACAAGAATTTCAACGGAACGACCATTCTCAGACACCAGACCAAAACGAACACGGCAACCACCTCAGGTTGACTTTTCTGAGGGGAGGAGCATCAATGGAAGGCCTAAAAGACCCATGCAGAGAGACTTGGGATACTGGTCACCACAAACCAAGAAAAAGATTTGATGTGTAGTCAACGGGGACGCTGACGATAGAGAGGGTGAATGTAATAAGGTGAAAAATTTTTGGTATGCTACTCCCACTGCCCCACCAACTTCCTTCAAACCCCTGGGGACCCCAGCCAACGATTTGGCCTGGAGGAGTGGGTCGAGAAAGGTAGTCATCCAGTCCAGCCATGGTTTTGGGGCTTTCGACAGCCGCACAACACTGCTAACATATACAGGTATCTGCCGCGTCATTTTTTTCTGGATGTTTTAAACAATGTACTTCTTTCTGCAACCTGTTTTAAGCAACTGATTTGGAGTTACCCACTTCCACAAAAGCTGTCAGTATAGTGACGGAAATATATGTAATTAAGACAGTGGCAGTCCTAAGTACTGAACATTTTTGCTCCAATTTGCAACTGTTTATCAACGTGCAATCGCAAGGAGACCAAAGCTAAATGGCATCAACTATGTACTAGTTTGACTTTACACTGGATTGGCGTCCCCTTTCTGACAATAGCTGGCTCTTTCGGAATCGCTAAACTGAAGACAACTACAACTCTTCACAAGAGCAATACAGTTCACCTTTTGAATGTTGATTAAAGGGGCTTGAGCATGTAACTCGACAAATTATATTATTTTCTGATTAATGTCACCAGTGTGTTTTGCTAAACTTTTATTTGATCCGAATTATACAATGACAAAAAAAAACCCCGGAGTGACTCACTTGTTTGTTGAATATTTATAAATCTTTCATGGAGATAGTTAGCCCACACTGATGTTGAAAAAAAAAAAAAAAAAAAACAAAAAAAAAAAAAAAGACACGGAACAAGACACAACAAGCATCCCCAAACACCCCCCCACCCCCCCCCGCCCCTCCTCAGCCATCTGTGCACCTTGGGCGGATTCGACCGGCGACCTCCGCTTGTTTAGAACGCGCTCTTCAACTGAGCTATCAAGAAAACTCCAAATTGGAATGGGGTTGGAGTTCTAAGTACCAAACACACAACTATAAATAATTCTACTACTTCAAAATCTCACTTGAGATTTATATTCATGATATTATGCAACAGGTCGTTCATTGAAGATCAGAGTTATACTATAACATAAGTGGTCATTTGGCTATGGTTCAGAGCTCAGGGAAAATCTGTTGGCCTATTACATAATACTAATTTTGTGCAAAATTCTGTTCATGAATAACAATACAAGTGAGTTCTGGTATACAGTGTACTTTGTTCTGGTAGAGTAAGCACAAAGCCATTGTGCTTTGGAATAGCCATGTACTGTTTATGCTCTTCTTTTCTATTTTATGCACCCTCGATAGAGGAACTGTTTAAAAGACACTACCCTCCCCCCACCCAAGAACGGGAAAGCCACTTACAGGGTAGATATATATTATCAATACACATCAGCATAATAAGTTTCTTTCCCGTTCTTGTGGGGGAGGGGTGTATAATAAAAAATCGATTTCCCATTGAAGCCTACACTTAAAATTCCTCTAAAAGTGCAATTTTCTTCAAAATATGAACATTTCGTGTTTTTCAAAGTTCGGATCAGAAAATTTCACAGTAAAGTGTTATGAGTACCAGGTAACGCAATGTCAAAACCCGGGGGGCACTCACCTATGAAATGGATATGGGTGTAAGGCTCGCGCTTCCAAACCCTGGGGCATTCGGTGACAGAGGACTGAACAATAGGGGTCTTTGGGTGAGAGACAGCCAAATTGCCCCAAAATAGGGGCTTTCAGAGTGACAAATTGGCCAAATTTTCGAAAAATGGGGTCTTTGGGTGAGATTTTTGCAAAAATTTTCTGAAAAATGAAGGTTTTCGGGTGAAGTTTTTCAAAATTTTCTCCCAAAATAGGGGTCTTTGGGTGACAGTGGTAAAATTTTCACAAAATATGGGGTCTTTGGGTGAATTTTTTTTTTTAAAATGGGGGTCTTTGGGTGACAACGATGCTGAAAGGGGGGGGGGGGGGCTTAACAGCCTTACATACGCGTGGCTTCCAAGATGGGAGTCCCTCCCCGGGTCAAAAACTGAGGGCGCTTCACTCTGCTTATCCTGCCAGCAGGGCCTGCCAGGTCCTTTATGTCCGTCCATGATAACAATAGTGCAACCTCACGAAGATCTTGACTTGTCTGAAACGACGGAACAACTAATGGATGAACTTAAACACGTACATGGCGCAATTTTCCGGCTATTTCATATTGGAAGGACGTTTCCAGCAGCCATTGAATTATTATCGGAGATCTCCGAAATTAATTATTCCAATTACAAAATCCCATCTTTTGCGACGATTTCGAGCTCTACCATTCATAAGTATAGTTTACTAGCCAATTACCAATGCAACTGTGCAAGAATCTCAAAATACTTTGAAAATTGGGGACGCTCTTAAAAAAAAATGTGATATTATTGCTTTTTAAGTAGCACACGTAGGGCCTATATACTTTACCAATATAGTTTTATTGTGAGAATAAACCCGTAAATTGAACAAGCATCGATTTTTAGCAGAGGTAAAAAATAGAGAGGGGCATAGCAAGGATGGGGCTGGGGTGTTAGGGGGACACCCGTCACCTTTTTCAACAGCCACTTTACATCCAAATCCCTCACTCAGATGACGACCTATTTTCATGATTTCGCACAAATTCTGATTTTTCCTGCGCCCTACTATGGAGTTACGTGCTGAAAAAGGTTAAGCGATTAATTGCATATTTAGGATCATACACTACTTGATTGTGTATAGAGCACGTTTTTACATGGTATGTGTTCTCTAACACAAAGGTGTGTTTGTAAAAGTTTTCCAAATTAAACCATATTAACGCCTTACACACCGTAGCAGTTAATTTGCAATTTTACACAAAAAGGCGATTTCGTTCTCGATTTGATATTTGCTCCCTGCTCGCTCCCATGTATATGATTATCTTCATCTTCAAAATATAGTATGTTATATTTTAAATTACCATTTCTGAAATGAAAATCAATAGACCAGTTAACATCCTACGTCACTTTCTTTTGTTGACTGCCAATCCATGCCTGCCAATCGTTATGGCCCATAGTATTAAAACTCTAACAGATACAATTGCCCAGTGTGTAACAGTCAGGCCGACCTAGTTCAAGATACCAGGCCCTAACATGTTTACAAACATTGCTGTTAACTGGTCTATACGAGTAAATGAATATTTAAGAACAGATATAAACCTCCTCGTCTTTTAACAACAATGATAAGGCGTATGAAAGTCGATGTTATGTTTCCCGTAACCCGCCCGCGTTATGATTTTCTGCCCGCGTTTGAGATGCTGAAATCCCGAAAAAGTTCATTATTTTGTATTCTAAAGAAAATATCAAGGTTTCAAGCTTCTTGTGATCACATCTTGTGAATGTGATTTCAGTAGATTTTAAACCAAAGAACAGTTGCAAAATCATTTTTAAATGTAGGGTGGTGGTTTGACACAGTATTAGCTATTAGAGCATGCCGAAGGTTGGTGAAATGGCTGGTTCTTCAAAATTACGAATAATGAAAAATGAAATAGTTGCCTCATTATGATTTGTAAAAAATGTTACGGGAAACATAACATTAAAAAAAAAAAAAAAAAAAAAT
Organism: Ophioderma brevispina; assembly: GCA_023653785.1. NCBI lineage: Eukaryota > Metazoa > Echinodermata > Ophiuroidea > Amphilepidida > Ophiodermatidae > Ophioderma > Ophioderma brevispina. The sequence continues at coordinate 12,818 of JAMKCH010072768.1, read as the reverse complement.
AGTATGTTATATTTTAAATTACCATTTCTGAAATGAAAATCAATACGAGTAAATGAATATTTAAGAACAGATATAAACCTCCTCGTCTTTTAACAACAATGATAAGGCGTATGAAAGTCGATGTTATGTTTCCCGTAACCCGCCCGCGTTATGATTTTCTGCCCGCGTTTGAGATGCTGAAATCCCTAAAAAGTTCATTATTTTGTATTCTAAAGAAAATATCAAGGTTTCAAGCTTCTTGTGATCACATCTTGTGAATGTGATTTCAGTAGATTTTAAACCAAAGAACAGTTGCAAAATCATTTTTAAATGTAGGGTGGTGGTTTGACACAGTATTAGCTATTAGAGCATGCCGAAGGTTGGTGAAATGGCTGGTTCTTCAAAATTACGAATAATGAATAATGAAAAATGAAATAGTTGCCTCATTATGATTTGTAAAAAATGTTACGGGAAACATAACATTGACTTTCATTGGCCTAATACAACAGCATTCCAGCTGAACTAGCCTGCATCTGCAGAGAGATCGAATTCAGCCTGAAACACATTCTCTTCCTTTGGGTTATAAGCGAACTCGACTCTTTGATCTTCATTCTTGTACTGTGAATTGCCGAATCCATTTTTGTACTTGAAGTCTTTCCTCATAACGGACCACTTGTTATTTGAATCGTTGTCTCAGGCTCTGGTTGTTCATTTCCGTTCAGAACGGAAGACAGAGGAATCGGTGAGTACGGAGGCGTTGATCGAAATTGCGAAAAACTCCAACGTGAGGTAGCGTCATGATATGTTGGTGGTGGCGCTATACATTCCATATAGCTTGGAGGTTCAGAGACAACTGGGACCGAGTTGGTTGTTTTGATAGCAATTATGCCTCTCTTTGCTAACCAATCATTAAGGTAGCGGAGTAGGTTGAAAATTGCACATGTTAAGAGCAGTAGTCCAGCTGAGAGAAATAACACCAAGCTCCATGGAGAAAACGTGAATTCTGTGTAATGAAAACAAAAGTGCAATTATGAGGTTCGTTAAGATACACCGGCGGTTCTTATTCGCGATGTAAGCCAGAGGCTTAAGCGACTCCATGGTGGGTCACACCCTCTACCATGCATTATTGAGCAGGACTACAGCTTCTTCTTCTTAGCCGTATATCTGTTAGAAAAATTTCCGTAAATTTTAGGGAATTTTTGGCGCAGACTTTCCAGACTTTTAGGTAAAAAGTTACAGAATTTCGGTCAATTAACGGAACTTTGACAGTTAATTTTACAGAAATTTGTATCAGTTATGACTAAACTGTAACTGTATTTTAACAGAATTTTCTGTAATTAAAATTACAGAACAAAAAAAAAAGTCCGGCAATTTGCTGCCGGAAAATTTTGAAATATTTCCGTAAATAACATTTTTTGTGTTTTGTTGTTATTTTTATGGTTTTCTACAACAGATTTCCGTAAATTTAACGGAAATTTCTAACAGTTGTATCCAAACAATGTGGTTCTCAAAATGATCCAACCAGAGGTGTGTCTCAATGTCTGGCTGCGCCGAATTCTACAAGGGCTTGTATGCGCATGGTTGCTCCAGCATGGGCAGACCAAGAGAGGTTCCATTGTCTGAGGTGGAGGTTCCACAATCACACACGGTTTAAAATGTTCAGTAAAATACACACCGTTTGACTGGCAGCTGGACTCACAACATCAGTTATTCACTATTGTTTTTACCGTTTGCCGTTAGAGTGCCATTTTACAGGTATTGCCGTTTCGAGTCCCGGCTGACACTTTGCGACGTTTTTTAAGACATTGTAACCAGTGCAGTAGTGTCCTGATTTGCTTCCAAGTAGCCCAACTTCTGCAAGAAACCTTAGATCGGCCGGCCGGTTCTTCAGCTAAGTACTGTGAAGTACACATCCATTGGATGCCGACGAAAATGATCATCTTTTTTGCAGGGGAAGAGGAGACAAATGGGCACGGGTCCCAGGCAGTTGCTAGTTTCATTTGGACGCAGCTTTATATGAGCTTATCTGGACAATTAAAACATCCAAACAGACCGCCGGCCGACCGACAACTCAAAACATTTGTATGTCTAGCCATAAGGCCATTGGGGAATTGGCAGTAAAAAAGCGACTTCACCACAAAAAGATTACTCGCGGCGTGGCAGGGAATAGGTTGAGTGATGGGCAAAGGGATTCACTGACAAAACACATATAGAAGCAACGAGTTGGCGTTCATTAGCAACGCGGTGCTTAACCAAACAGAAAAGTGAAAAAAAGCAAACGCGTAGCGTTCGGACTGTATTAAACAACGCCGTGCCCTCTTAGCAACTCGTTGCTTTCATTAGCAACGCAGTTGCTTAAAGGTGCTTGTTCGATATGTCTATTGTGTTCTCACTTGATATATGAGAGCCTGGCACTTGGACATACGCCCATCAAGTACCGTGAGGAAACAACTTGCGGTTTTGATGGTTAGAAGCAATAATGCATAGATTGCAAAGACCCTACTATTCAATACGGTGCTATCATATGCTGGTTAACCACTAAAACAACGGTTTTCTTGTTTATATCTTTTGAGGAATGTAATGGATTTGAGGGCTCAAAATTTCAGGACGATAATGAGAAAAATACGGCCTTTCATAGATATCAAAATGCGACACTAACTCCGGGTAAATCAGGGGCGGTCCCAAAGACGATGGAACCACGAACCTTTAACCAACAGAAAAGTTGAAAATGGGAGGAAGCAACGCGTTGCTTTTCAGCCAGTACTCCACAACGCGTTGACTTTCATCTAACAAGAGAAAAAGTAAAAAACAGTTTATTTTAAAAAAAATTATTAAGGTTGCAACGAGCGATTTGAGGGACACCCAAGATTGTGTCATAATAGTTAATTTCATTAGATTATATACCTCTATAGATTTCTTACCTTGTATTTGGATACAAAAGTCTTAAAGAGAGAACAAAGGTTAATTTGATTTGTTCTATATAAAACATAGGCTGGAATTTCGTATGACTCCTTAGTAAATAGAAATTTCACCATTTTTATAACCAAAGAAAAAATTCTCCGCATATCCTTTCAGAGGGGGTGGATATTTTTGATGGAATATTTTTTTAGGGATGACCATGACTGATATGTGAAATCTCTCGTTGCACATTGTAAATTGAACTGTCTCCTTCTCCACGGACTAATGACTTTCCACCACTCCCTTATAGTCAATTCTATAGCTAGGCTACCTCTGTACAGTGATGTCAAACCTTGACGCAGCTTTACGCACGCGCCAGGATATGTCGTCCTTGTGTGCGCGTGGGAAAATGCCGTCGCTTCGCCAGCGCGCGCGCGACGGTTTACTGTGCGGACCATAAAATCTCTCGCTGACGTCATGCACGGAGTAGGAAAATGGAGTATATAGTGCTTTTACCTTCCTCGAGTCAGTGACGTCAGGCGTTATGCAGTGGTTCGCAAGCATGAAATCGCGAGCGTTGATTCAAAGCGCTGGCATAAGCACGCGCGCGTATAAAGTCGGACGAAAATGCACACGCAACAACATCGTCTGAACGCGTTGACGTCACTGACTCTAGGGAAGATAAATGCGAGTATAGTGAGTTTTTACGATGCCTACTGCTTTTTACTGCTCCTTTCCAGGTTTAGCGCCATAGGAGCGCACTCCAATTCTTTGGTTGTATTCGCTGGGACTTGCCGTCCTGAAATGAAAGATGGAATTGAAAAACTCAGTAACAAACGAACAAATCCTAAAAATCCACCTACGTTTAGAAGGAAAATCTCTTCAGTTTGTTTAATTTGATAAATAATCCTCACCCAATGGGGAACCAGAAAAACGTTTGGCCCACCACTTTGACAAATGTTCTGCCTTTCACTGTATATAAGATTACAGAGAGTAGATGCTATATAATGTTCCAAAGGGTTATTTATGAGTTTAATGCTAATGTTCCAAGGGAGATGAGATTACAAAAGTAATACTAAAATGCTAAGTCTCCAGGGTAACATAGCCATCGATTACAAATGTAATGCTAAAAATATGTACTCAAGGGATTAAAAAGGTTCCATTCATTGCCTTGTTGCATTTTGATTTGGCTTTTGGAGGAATTTAACAGTTTTTTTTTTTTTTTTGTATTTGAAATTCAGAAAATTGTTTGTTTTTAAAACCGAGAACATGCCCAAGACTCGTCCCTGTGCATGCCGAATCTCTATACGGTAACAAAAAATGATAAACGCGGTGCGTAAGTAAGATGGCCCACAAAATATTGTTAATCACAGAGTATTGAAAATATGCCCAATGAAGCTCATTCTTTAATATTCATACCTGTCCAAAAAGTAACACGACCTCATCATTTCGAGTAGAGATTCCGTTTTTGTTTGCTCGTCACCATAACCATAGGTTTATGTCAATGTTGATCCCGTTTTCCCCTGAGATTGTTCAGAATACTTTTTTCTTAGTTTTGTTATTTATTTGTCACCCAAGATAGTCTTTTAAAAAGACAACTATCGCTTAGCGAGGATGATGTTAGTATTATAGTTAGTGTAATACTTGGAGATCAAAGGAAACCTACTCATGATTAGAGGATTATTATAACCAACATGTCAGGCATCAGCCAGACACATCCATCAAAAAAGTTATTTGGAAATACACCCAGGTTTGACCCTATGTTTTGCAGTCACTGTCACTGAATGTCCCTGGGTTTGGAAACACCGCTTACAACCCATATCCATTCATAGGTGGAGTGCCCCCTCCCCGGCACTTTCACACCGGTAGGTACTTGTCCAATTTGCCCCAATTTCCAAGAAATAAGCCGTCCCTGTTCATCATTCATTCACAAAAGATCTACTGAAGTGTCGTATTTCATTTTGTGTAATTTATTACAGTCTGAGCTGGGTTAGACTTGGTAAAAGAGTAAAGTGGGAAAAACAAGCATTTGCTCAATAAAGTTGTCACAAGGATTTCCTTGTCATGACTGTTCAGCAATGTGGAAAATTGTGGGTAGTTATTAATCAAACCGTCCATTGCTACCAAGATTACACACTTCAAACTTACAGGAAACAAGTTTTTTTTAAACAACGCCTGGTTATTTGGGCATTGTACACATAATGGTACTCTCAAGACCATGGGTCGGATCATCCATTACATGTCAATTCAACTGCGACAGGTATCCACTGTGATGAGTAGCTGTCCTTCCAATCAAAAGTTTGTTTCTAGCTGCTTAGGGAATGTAGATATGAATTTCTAAGTAGGCATATACCATTTCCGTATTTCTTAAAATAATTGACCAGAGAACTTTGTACTGCTACACGAGACAACCCCCACTCTGTGCAAGACTGTGATATTCTGCCAATCATTTGCTTGCTGCAATATGCCTTGGGCTCTTGGGTACGTGCAATGTTGTGGCTTTCATCCACTCCGAACTTTATTCCATCTTCGATGGAAAATGGGTTCATCAGATTGGCATTACTTTTTATCGATACTTTCTCATACTTCGTCCACTTTTGCAAAGAGATTTAGATACACATTAGAAGGATTTTGTTCTAATACGTCAGACAATCCAGGAGTGCAATGTTTTTGGGTGTATAATAATGATAATGTCCTGTTCTGATATTAGAGTGTATCGGTGCGCATGGCTACAGAGCGCATAGCTCTAGCCATGGCGCGTATGTCCAAGGGTATTATGTTTGAATAGAGATTACTTTTTAGGGGAAGTTATATGGAGTGTTTGAGTTATACCAGGTGAATTTAACAGAAGCATGATTGATGTGAATTCAAAAATAAAAAATTTTTTGTAAAAAATTTTTTTTCTTAGTTTTCATGATATTACTAATATCTTTTGGAACAAGTTTTAAGAGATGATTTTTTTAATGTCACTGTGACCGGACTGCCATAGTAAATGCATGTAGCAGCACAAATTAACCGTTTGGAAATCCATGCCCAATCGAGCAGAGCGTGTCCCTATCCCTCCCTGTACAGAACCACTGTATAGTCTCACATCTTGATCGACTACGCTGTGACAACAGAGATACGGAATGCTTGCTGCTTTGCCGTATTGAAAAAAAAAAAAAAAAAAAAAAAAAAAGTTATAACGTAACGTAATGATTTTTGGTGTCACGTGTCATGTACCAGGTCACGTGCAGGTATCATCTCAGTTTGCTCTTCGGGGGGCGACCGATATATATAAATCCGACTATGTTAAATCAAGGTCTGTACATGACCCTCTTTCCCAAAGTTCTATTAATTTGTTTCCAAAAGACACCGTGATTATGTCTAAACGTACCCAATTTCCTTTTCCCTACTGATTCAAAAACCGACGTACGATGACGATAAATCGGTTGTTTTTTTCAATGTAGGGATACGTACGTCACTTTTTACCTGAATGGGTCCCCCGAAGCAAAATATTAATAAACCAATCAATGCCGTTACGTCATCAAATCTTTATTTTTTCCAAAAATTGGCTGTTTTCCCCATAATAAAATTCCTTTTTTAAAGTTCAACAATCTGTATATTGTTCTTTATAATTAATATTTCAAGTGTAAACCCGCCATGAAATTGAAAAAGATGGGTCCCATAAGTCTACAAACTGAAAACGAAGTCAGCCGGCTAAATCCCTTACCGTGGCTGAATGAGCAGACGATCCCCGTTTATGTTCAGCAGGCTTACAAGACACTTGCTCGCGTCTGCGGGGTTTGCGTCCAGCGGGAATGATCAAGAGGTCGAACGTTATGGGTGAATTACGGTGAGGGTATGCCGGTATAGGGTATTACGCTCCGGAATGTGAAAATATCGCAGAAAATCAAGCGCAGGCGTCATCGTGGTTTACTTTGCGTTGTCGTGACCCACCCAGTTTTCGATTAGAATGACCCAACAGTACCGCAAAGGGTTATAGTCCCCCAACTTGGAAAAATTCGCAGTAAAAGCTCTCCCAAACAACATATCACAAAGGTAGAAAAAAGGGATGCTTGCCTAGGGAATATGCTAATTTGCATTTATCCTACGTGTAAGTATTTACCCAATTTCTACAAATACATAGGCCTATAGGTAAGCTTATAATGGCATGCGTAGCAAATGTTCAAATAGTTTGGATGGCTATGCCTGCAAATGTGTAGCACTTGACATTGAGTCTATTAAAAGTGGAAAGTCATAGTCATTATTCAAGATGGCAGCAGGTTTCAGAATTTATAAACATGCTGTCTGAAATCATTAACATTTGTTGAAAGTGTGGGCGTGGGTTTAGCCAAAAAAAAAATGAATTTGGTGTAACAAATTATTTTAAAACAGGGGATACTTTTAGCAAACTTGTGAAAAAGTGTGTAGCAGAAAAGAGGAGAAATAGTGGTCATTGAGTATATGCAGGATTTTAAAAAGGGCGGAATAGGTCATAATCTGGGTATAGTAAGGACAATCCGAACAAAGGGGGTCGATTGGTACAGCCAGTTTGAAACCAAAAGTCTATCCAGAGGGACTGAGCTCGCGACCGAAGGATTTGTTCACCCCGACCTTCCCCAGGTTCTCAAAATTACCGTGACACTATCCATCCGCCACCACAGTTACAGCATAATCTTAGAATCTTAGTACATCCGGAGATACCAAGCTAACAGTGCCTGAAGACACACTGTTCACTTGCAACCACGAGTCCAACGTCTCCTCAAATCACCGAAGATTGCCCAGTCTGTACTACATTTGGGCAAAATAGAAACGGATTAACAGAACACTTTTGAAGCTGTCTGAGCCTTTGATCAGAGAATTGTCCTCTTGTAGGGGCCAGATAAGAGTACACGCCATCCTCAGAGATCTCTTGAAAATAATCACTTTTAGGAAGGTAGTGGGATATTCAAAGCTTTGTCAGCAGTGTAGCAGCACGTAACAAGTTCAACACTCTTGTTGACAAGCTTGAAGACAACAAACTCCAACACAGATATGATATCCTCGCTACATACAGCCAACAAAGAATTTGTACTGGAGATGCTTCAGAGATGCCTAAATGACAAATTAACTATAAAGCTATAGAAGAACTGAAGAACCCACCATGATACTAAATCCACTAGAGAGTTCCAACACCATCTTGATCGGAAGGATCCGCTGGATGATTCTTACACCCTGGTGCCTGAGGGAGCAGGAGAAGTTTAAAAAGTCCAATTGATTGAAGCGCCTGGCACTATACATCTTGAAAACAAGTATGTGCTATCTCGAAAGCCCGAGGGAGATGATTACAAAAGAAGGCAGACCTTCACCTATAAGAATACATGCGACTCATCTAAGGAGTGCCTTAACACACGGTTTCGTCAACACTTTAGCTCTCTACTTGGCAAACTGGTTTAGAATTACAACAAACTTGGTTGAACCCTTTCTACAGGTAACTCACAAGTAGCAGAGAATCTCATTCCGACTGGATCTTTCACTATAGAGGAGCCAGCGAAGAACTGAATTGAAGAAAACTCAACAACACAAAGTCCCCTGGTCCCATCATGAGATTTTGCAATCGGGCCGAATTTAAAATTTGGGCGTAAAAACGGCAGTCATCTTGAAAATTATTCATCCCACTTCCACTTCATAATTGCAACCATTTTGCAAGCAAATGTAAAAATAGCTTAAACATTTGAACGGAACAAGATGTTGTAAAAAACTTTAACACTTCAATGAAACAAGATTTAATAACCAAAATATAGACAAAAATGACCACGATTATGCAAATTAGCATGTCTACTTTTGATATGTGGTTTGGAAGGGGTTGTACAGCAAGTTACAGCAAGAGAACCTTCTGTTGCAATTTTGTCTCGGTCATACTGTCAGATTGAGTTGAGACTATTAGTTAATGAAGCTGAAGAGAATTCTTTAGAGCGATTGCGAGTAATGTTATTTAAAATAAAAACTTGTTGGGATATGAAAGGGATCATGTCGCCCCGATAGACATCACGTTGAAAATAATTCGGCAAAAGATTCGAAGCTGAAAACAAGAGCTAATTCTCAGCATAGATGATCTGATGGAACCCAGTGGAATTTGTTATCACCACTGCCTACTCTACTTCCAAAGGAAAGATTTACCAGCATGTCAATGGTGTGGCGATGGGAAGTCCACTCAGTCCAATAGAATTAAATTTCTTCATGGAATGGTTTGAGAACGAAGCCTTCTCCACAGCCCCAGCCAACCACAAACCCTTATGAAATGGATATGGGTGTAAGGCTCGCGCTTCCAACTGGGGCATTCGGTCACAGAGGATTAAAAAATAGGGGTTCTTTGGGTGAGAGACAAGCAATTCCCAAAATAGGGGTTTCCAAGTGACAAATTTGCAAAATTTTCCAAAAAAAAAAAATAGGGTCTTTGGGTGAGATTTTTGAAACATTTTGCAAAAAAGATGGTCTTGGGTGAAAATTTTCAGAATTTTCCCCAAAATATAGGGGTCTTTTGATGACAGTGGTCTTTGGGTGAAATTTTAAAAACTATGCGGTCTTTGGGTGACAAAGGGGGCTCTAACAGCCGTACAGACGCGTTAGCTTCCAAGAGGGGTGCCCCCCCCCCGGGGGGGGGGCACTCCCATACCCCAACTTCCAAGTCATTAAGAAGAAAGAGGCAGGAATTTAACCAACATTATAATCATGTAGACGCACAGGGACAACACGAAATTCACCTATGAGAAGAGGTCCAACGGAAGCACCACTTTTCTGGACACCATCATTCCAAGAAAACTGATTTGGCTCCTCTCCTAATTGTGCAAAGCCCAATGGACCCAGCATTTGCAAAGTGGGGGGGTGGGGGGGGGGGGCAGAAGAACGGGGGAGAAGAAGGGGTGCCGGAGCGTTAATATTCTGCATAGACACTGTTACAAAAGGTCAGTTCATGTGGAGGGGGCGGCGGGGGAAAGGCTTCTGAGCGGGGGGCTGCTTCAGTGCCCCGCTGAACAACAGAGCCGCCCACAGGACTTGAGCAGAAAAAGTTGGCCCAAGGCCTTTACCAGATACAAAGAAAGACATCTACAACAGACACATACAAACCCGCCATTGCCGAACATGTTAGAATAAACAATCACGTAATTGAGCGGAAGGAGACAAAAGTCATTGACCATGAATCAAACAAAACAACCCGATGGCTCAAGGAAGCAATATGGATAAGAAGCAGAGGAGGTACCAACATGAATAAAGACGAGGGGCGTACAGACTTGACAGAGTTTATGATCATAAAATTAATCCGTGAACTACCAGTATAACGTCATCAACATCCGTCACAAGGTTCGCTGATAATATCTGGAATCAACAACACTCCACATACATACTCCTGATAAGAGTTGGAATATTTCGTGTGAAGACCTACCTCATTCTATGATTTATATAATACCAAGCAAAGACGGAAATATGGGATATGATTAAAATCAAATTTTGCTGGTATAAACGAATATGCGATGTGCGTGGATACCTTTAAAGATATACCATATTTGTTTTACCATATGTTTTCCGTAAATGACGAGCGACTGATATATGCAATACCTTTAACATTTAGAGAAATTCACGTATTTTATATTCATTTATCCCCAAATTAGTTTTGATTGAAATGCATGGAATCTTTTTATTTTTCCTATTATCTTTTATAATAGAGTTGATGTAAGTTTTGTCAAAGAAAAAAAATGCGACAAATTGTAGGCGTATATGGCCAAGAAATCCAAAAATTAAAAGACGTCGTCATTTGTTTAACACGTAAAAGTGAAATCTTTAAGAAAAAATGCATTTTTTTGATATGTTACAAAGCAATATTTCTTATTTTAAGAGCCGAAGAGTCAACTCGACTGTAAGAGTTCTTTCTGAATTTATGAACATCAATGGCCCACCTACATCAAAGCGCTTAAATCGGTTTGTGTCTGTTTGCTGTCATTTATTTCAATTCGTTTTGGTGAGTGTCTATATTGAAAAAGTCTTTGCCACCATCGTCTGACAAATTGCTGCATGACTTTGGCATTTCCCCACCCTTATGACAGAACCAGTGAACACCCCGTGGCATCCAAAACATCCAATCTCAATAATTCTGATATTACAGGATACACTCTAAAAACAGTGTTTAGTGAAGGCAAGGTGATGTTTCGAGGGTTGGTGTTAGCAATTAAAAAACTTTGTTTTGAAATTAAACACATGGTGTTTAGAAATTAAACATTGGTGTTTAGAAATTAAACATTGGTGTTTAGCTATGGACATGTTTAGAGATTAAACGCTTCTAAACGTTTTAAAACTTTATTTCTAAACACCAAATGTTTAATTTCTTAACACCATGTGTTTCATTTCTAAACACAAAGTGTTTAATTGCTAAACATTAAACACCTAAACACCACCTTGCCTTCACTTTAGCGGATAGCTTGGAGCTTCTTCTTTCCATTGGTATCAAAATAAGTTAAAACATTCCAATTATGACGCCACCGTTTTAGCCTACAAAGCACGAGTATTTTTCAGCATGATCATGAAATGTTTAGTGGTTCTTAAACTTCTTGACCAGTTTTCATCCCTGAGTACTGACATGTGTTTAGTACAGTACAATAAAGACACATTGCAATGCATTATGGGATTGGTTCAAACAATGGAACTATGCATATGTTATTGCGTTTGTCCCGTTATTTTTAGCCCATGGAGGGGTTAACTCCCCAGCCCCCACCCCACGGTCGGTACGCCATTTATGATTATAAAACAACAAAATATGTTTAAGGAGGAGTCATTACTTACGAAATGGCGGACTTATAAGGGGGAATCACAAAAATGTTAGCAAGAGGTGAGAACATGAACATTTTCATTATGGAGAGATGGTAAGAGTGAATGCGAAACTTTTTTTTTCGCCCAAAGACCCCCCCCCCCCCGTGAGTTGCTGATTCAAAATGGGGGAAGGGGGGCTGACGGGGAAAGTCTTATACCAACAGCTACCAACCATGCACAGCGGCTTCTTGGTAACTGTGTTGTAATTCTGACCCGGGGGCCACTTGTATTCAAAGGTTAATAATTATGATGCGAGTGAACAATTAAGAAAATGCGTAAAAAGGTCCCTTTTTTCCAACTGGCGATGTACGCGCGTACATTAATTTAGGGTGTCAAAACAGCAAAATGTGAAAAAGTTTTTCTTAACCCTGAAATTGTGGTGTACGTGTTTAAGTATGTAATACTCACATTAAGCAGAGATCAAAATCATCAAAAATACTGTAAATCGGAATAAAGCAAAGCAATATAAATATATAGGGCATATTAACGACAATGCATTGCTTACTTGTTTAGGGTAGCAAAACAAGACAAAAATACTTGTTTAGGGTATGTTTTTAGTTGGTGACAATACTTGTTTAAGGAGCATTTTGAAAGTCCCCCCCCTTACTCATCATATCCACCTTTAAAGGGACATAATGGCATGAACAAAAATTGACATAATGAAAAGGACCCTTACTGAAATCACTTCCACGAGTTTGAAAACAATTTGGATGTTTACATTCTGTAAAAGCAGTAAAAACAGAAGAGTTCCATGGGGGAAAAAAAAAAAAAAAAAAAAGGCAGTTTGTGGCAATTTCTGGAACAAGGATGCTGACATTACTGCCAACATTTACGAAACTTGAAAAGCATGTTGTCATCAGCTCACAGACCATTGCTATTGTATATGTGCTAATCCCGGCTAATCCATCTTTCAATTGCCAGATCAATATCTTACTACAAGCCTAAAGTACAATGCCTGAATCCCGGTCTGAATGCTTTTGAATTGTGTCGCAAAACATGCTAGATACACTGTAAATTCTGTCAGGGATGTGAACACCTTGTTTTTACAGAATGTAAACATCCAAATTGTTTTCAAACTCGTGGAAGTAATATCAGTAAGGGTCATTTTCATTATGTCA
>JAMKCH010072765.1:0-24660 GCA_023653785.1 Ophioderma brevispina | reverse complement strand
AGTTATAAGAAAATGATCGGCACGTAGAGTAAACAGGTTGAAAGGCAAAAAATTGGAAGGGAGATTATTTAAGACGAAAATGTAGGTAACATCTTATTTTGAAATGACTGAAAGGTGTAACCTACGTAAATTAAAGCTTATAACTGGCAGATTCAGGTTTAAACACATTTTGTTTACGCCATGGCGTTTTTGTTTCTATTTTCTTATTTGAAAAGACAGGAAAGGTGTAAACCCCCCCACCCCCCCACCGACGTTAAATGGGATTCAGTTTTAACACATTGTTTGCGCCAATGGCGGGTTTTATTTTTCTATTTCTTTATTGAAATGACTGTAGATTTAAGTACATCAAATTAAAGCTCGTAACCAAAAAAAACCTTTTTAGGGATGCAGTTTTTACATTATTTTGCCACCCAATCGGCGCATTTTCTATTTTATTTGAAATGACAGGAAGGTGTAACCTGCTGCTTAATTAAGCTTATAAACTGGGGGATTCGTTTTAACACATTTTGCGCCCAAGTGGCGTTTTTTTTTCTTCATTTTCTTATTTGAAATGACAGGAGAGATTTATGTACATCAAATTAAAGCTCGTAACTTAGGGATGCAGTTTTTACAAATTGGCACCAATTGCGGCGCCATTGAATGGTTGTATTTGAAAGGACAGAAAGGTGTAACCTAGCTACGTTAAATTAAAGTATAAACTTGGGGATTCAGTGTTAACACATTTTGCGCCAATTGGGCGTTTTTCTATTTCCAGGAGAGTTTTACGTACATCAAATTAGCCTCGGAACTTAGAGCTGCAGTTTTTACACTTTGCGCCCCCAATTTTACATTGTGCGCCCAATTGCGCGTTTTTTTCTATTTTCTTTCTTGGAAATGACAGCGAGAATTTACTGTACATCAAATTAAAGCTTTTAACGTGAGGATGCATTTTTTACATATTTGCCGCCCAATTAGGAGACTTTCTGTTTTCTTTATTTGGAATTACATGAAGGGGTAACCTACGTTAAATTAAAGGCTTCCAAGCTAGTGAGGTCAAAAGGTCACTACCAAGGTCAAAGGTCAACGGGAGATCAAGTTGAAACAGGTGGAGGTTCTAATGCAATCTTATACTCAGTATCAAACATCTACTTTAACTCAGTTTATTCTTTACACATGTTTCATGTAAATTAAAGGCAACTTCAAACTAGAAACCTCTACTCCTCTTAAATGCTTGTTAATGTTGTTCTTATTTCTTGTAAAATTATCCATGGCGCCCGCCACAGTTTTTTTTAAATACTTGTTTGGCAAGTTGTTGACACCAAATTAGAGGAGAATTTTTTTCAGAAAATACCGAAAAACTCATCCAAATCCGTCATTCCCTGGTGGAGCTACGACGTAGAACATAAGCTTGCATTTTGGGTGATTTTGTGACCAGTAATTGTAAAAATTTTCTGTGAAAAATTAGAAAATGTTCCGATCAATTCCGACTCTTGAGAAACGGTGTATGAAAGTTAATGCTACCGTGTAACAAGTATACTCTGAAAACTAATTGTACATCGAAAACCCACAAAATTGTAATATTTTACTTCCGGTTATGTTTGAATTTGTTTAACGCTGGGTGTTTGTAAGCCGATACCATGTCGAACTGATTCTTCCAATGTCCGTTTATCTGAAATATGATGGAAAGCACTTTATACCTAATGAAATGATATTAATAACTCGTATTGAAGGGGGGGGGGGAGGTTGATTAACGCTCTCTCTATTCTTTTCGCCCAACCAAAACCCGGTGTCAAATAGTTAATGTCATTACCAATTGACATTTTATGCTCCTTTTCATGCCCCCCCCCCATTAAAAACACTACGGGGTATAGGAAAGGTAAGGGTGATCCAAAGGGATGTATAGGGTGTGGCAACACCCCCCCCCCCCATAGGCGTAAATCCCGGGGGTGGATGGGGATATATCCCCCCAATATTTGAGGAGGGGGTGGTCAATACGCACTCACCCCCCTAATTTTGAACCCCATTCACGTGTTTTTGACCTATATTTTACCATATAGTTTCAAAATGGTAAATTTCCGCGCGCTATGCGCGCATTTTGATCAAATTACAATTATATTTTGCTTTTAGCTTCTAAATGGCAAAGTTTTAGCGCGCTTCGCGCGCACATGTGCTAGTAATGGATCTTTCAGCCAACCCCATTTTCATCCATAAAATTTTCATCAACCCCATCCCCCCCAATGTCAAAAAGAAATTTACGCACTGCCCCCCCCCCCCTTTCAGGAGGGAAATACCAACATCCTAGTACGACAGAGTAATATCACAGACATTTAGATAGATAGCAGGTCCTCTCTTCCTTTGATACCAAAATGAGTACCAACATTACTAACATATCATTAAGACGTTCATAATGTACGCTAAGTGTTACAATATTATTTTTGAGCCAGTAAATTGCAAAATATCAATGTTTCTTCCTATATGCAGTATTAAACTTATTACCTTATGAGTCATAGGAACGTCATCGTTGTTTCTACTATTTTGATACCAAGGAACGAGTAAAGTTAATAAATTCTA
Source organism: Ophioderma brevispina (assembly GCA_023653785.1). NCBI lineage: Eukaryota > Metazoa > Echinodermata > Ophiuroidea > Amphilepidida > Ophiodermatidae > Ophioderma > Ophioderma brevispina. The sequence continues at coordinate 22,110 of JAMKCH010072765.1, read as the reverse complement.
AGCTTATACTGTAGGTACCAAAATTATAGGAATTGGATGTTCACTAAAGAAAAGGTTCAAGGAAGGCCAGTCAGCCCCTCCTGCTGAGAGGGTGAGTATCGCAGTATCTTAAGCGGTCAATGGGGATTGTTTAATAACAAAAGGCAGCAACGTTGATAGGGTCTTTGAAACTGTTGTGTTGTTGTCCTCCTATCGAATTAGGTCCATGCTCACACGCCACTGACCTCTATAGACCGTATTCAATAGCCAGACATGTTGGTGGAAAGATAGACGCATTCCAGTACTACAATACATTCACCTGTCAATGTTCCTGTGCAATCGCTAAACATGGGCCATGGTCGATTGCGCTAATGATGTAGTCCTGGAATGTATGCACCTTGTCCACCAACATGTCTGGTGGCTGACGTCATATTGAATACGGTCTATACATGGATAGCGGGTGAGATTCAAAAGTGAACACATTTTGTACGGACATAATAATAAGGGCAAAAGCCGTCGTCACTGCGCTACTTTCAATGGCACTTGTACGTAAATTTGAAATTACTCAAAATAAGGGAACATGAAGAGGTGTTTTCACACAAGGAATTTTGTTATATCAAACAAATCATTAATGAACAAATACAGGAAAATTTCCCAAAAACTAATGAAACAAACTGAGGAAATGTGAAAATAAAATAGATAAATAAATACAGTAAATCAATAGCAGAGCATGTTATATTAAGATAAATGCGTATTTTGTTTAGATATAGAAATAAAGAATGCATGAATGAAGGAAAATAAATGAACGAATAAATCCAACTTCGATTTATTATTATGAAAAAAACAAAATAAGAAAGGAAAGAGGGAAGAAGGGAAGGGGAAGGAAAGTGGGAAGGGAAGGGCGGGAGGGAAAGGGGAGGGGAAGGGGCCAAGGGGCAGGGCCACAGGAGACGGCGCCACAGGGGCGCGGGGGGCGGGAGACCTCAGGGGACCGGGCCAAGTGGTCAAGCGGCCAGGGGCCAGGATTAGGGGGACCAGGGGCCCCATGTAGGGCCAGGGAGCGGGGGTCAGAGGGGCCCAGGGGCATCTAGGACAAGTGTCATGAGGGACAGGGGCCAGGGGCAGGAGGCCCAAGAGGCACAAGCTCTGGCATAATTTTTGATAATATATTAAGATTATTTCTTTCAAATACAAGAAATATTCACAGAGGTAAAACTGACATGTATATGACTTCGCATTGATCTCAGTACGGTGACCTCCCAATGTTTTGCCCTGCAAAAAGTTCCGGTTGCTCCAATAATGTCATGTGTGTCACCCTTTTGGATCTCAGATTTAAGCACCTTTTTAGGGTTCCATTGTCAAGAATTCCATAGAACGATAAACAAGAGTTTCAGTCACATTTTAAGAGTGTAAAGATGAACAAAATGGTTAACTTTCTGAGAAAAAGCATTACAGTCATGTGAGTGCAATAAAGTCGTACTACATTTCATGATTTACAGGAGAAGCATTCTTGTTTCATTTCTTTTTGTGGACTTTTCAAATGAAAAATTAATTCGTACACACGATAAAAATGTATATTTTAAATATAAATATTTCAATTTCCCACTTTAGTCAAATAATTAGAAGTAATGGGCTAATTAAAATAGCGTAACTACACACAGGATTTTCCCGGGCGTGCAACAAAGTAGTATCTACCAGTTACGACTTAGTTGCACTCAACAGAAATTCAACTTTTGAGTGCCAACCAAAAGTATATACAACACCTAAAATGGCAACTACGCAATAAAATCGAGCCTGTCACCTGAAATGTATATCAAATTAAGAGTAAGAACTACTTTTCATCTTATATAAATACTCAATTTCGCCAAAAATGTCAGTTAGACTTCGTTGCACTCACATGACGATACCTTGTGAGTGCATAGTTGGAGTATCCCAAGATGATCTATTTAATTGTGTATAATTAATTGATACCCCTAGTCCCGTCCCTAGATATGCCATATCCAATGATATGGGACAGGTCCTTCCATATAAACAGATTCCCTTTTTGGAAACCACCTCATCTTGCGGAGTTCTATTTCAATATGAGGATTGCGAAGAATTACGCTTAGGAATTTTAAGTGCTCTATTTTAATTAGGTTCGAATTGCGTTCTTTTTACAAGATAAGACATTCCTCCCGTTTTTATTTTTTTTTTTTTTTTATTGTTTTGCATCAAGGCTCCTGAAAATATAGTAAATCTAAGCGACCGTGGACTAGAGGTAGGAGCTGAAATTGATGAGGATGTGCGGGTTAAAAATGCGGATTTAGACATTCCATACCAGATATCGCTTGTCCAGTGTAAAAATGCGAATGTCTCTCTGTACCTGTTAGACACGATGCATTTGCATTTGTATGGCGTTTTTAATAACAGGAAGTCGGGACTAAGCTCTAGCTGAATGATACGATGTTCAAAAGCATAGATCAAAGGACGATTTGCACCCAGGACTTTCTTGTACAGGTGTTTATGCCTTCATAGATAAAAATATTAGGGTACTCACCTGCGTGTCACAAATTAAGGTTCCTGGCCCCGATCGCAATAGCCTCGTCCACACGGACCCAGTTTCCGAAGTGGTCAAAATTTTGGTATCAGATGAAAGCTATTTTTCTCATTTGACCTGTGACATCTTAGGGCTAAAGGATGTATTGGTTTGGATGTTATGAGCGGATTTTTTTTGGGCGACCAATATTTAATTTACATAGTTACTCTTGGGGGCCTTCCACCCCCCCTCCCCTGCACCTACCCATTTTCCCCACAGCTATACCTTGTCCTACCATCATCTAATTCCTCTGGCCCCCATTTTAGGGCCTACCCGCTCCTTCCTCATCTAACTCCACTCATCCATTTTAACCCCGGCACCTCCCTTTCACCTTCCCTTTTTCCGGTAATTGTCTTTATCGATCCCCTTCCCCCCCTAACTCCCCGGGTTTAAAAAATCACGTTTTTAACTCTCAATTCAAAACGGGTGAAATATCGCGAGAAAAACTTTACAGATGGGTGTAGGGTAAAAGTCATTATATCACGATGACAAATTTATAGACTTTTAAACGGGCCATCCCCCTTTTAAAGTGACAGGAGGCGATTTTTTCCCCTCTCAATTGCTACTGGACGGCGAAAGACCACCTTCCGAGAACGTTTCGAAAGTTACTACAAAAGAAAACCTCAAAACCTTGTTTTGAACTTGCCTGTATCGTAATCGTCCCTATAGAAAACCACTTGCTTTGACTTTCGTCGTGCACGACAGAATTTACTAAATCATCAGCTTATTACAATAAGACGGCGTATGTTCGGCTTATTCACTTCAGGTTGTGATCACGTACATTGGTAAGCATTCAAAATAGCAAAAAAAAACAGGGTCGAAAAAAATTGAGGGGCGTTCTTTCTGGAAATGTCCTCATGTCTTTTTAATGGCAGGTCTAAATGTATATCTATAAACAACTGCCTGAGAATTTTTGGAAGCTATCTATTTCCATTATCGAATTTCCGCCAAGTATACGGAAAAAGTTCTCTATGTTATCAAGCAAAAAAACACGAGCTCAAAAAATCGCAGCAAAAATGTTGAATACACCAATTTTTACAATAAAATCAATACACATTATAGAACAATACAAAGAAATAAACTGCAAATATCTGCATAAACTTCTAGCGCCTGCGTGCATGATATGCCCAGAGGGTAAAACGTAACACATCAAGTTTGGCCTCTTCAGAGTTATTGAGTCTGTGGATACAAAATGCCTCCTCTACCGAACAGTGGACTGCATGTCCAAACGTTCGCCACGCGCCCACGTCGCTTGGATTACTATTAATTATAGGAAACTTTCTCTCGTAGTGTCCAGTCAATATGGGAGGCACTTGTCCAAATTCTCAAAAACGCAGAAAGATCTGCTAGCTGTTAAGGTCTCAGGAAATGCAACTAGAATGATGTGGTTTTTGTCAAGTTTACAAGGGTGGAGAAGCATTCAATATTTGGGTTGTGATGACATCGTAGTGAAACTTTGATTTTTACGAGAGTATAGAAAATTCAGGTGACTGGTGTGAATCTATTCCAAGGCACTGATGAAATCAATTTAGTTTCCTAATGGTGTCACTGGTAGTGTATTCTTTTTTTGTGGCCCTGTTTATTGGAATGGAAGGCCCGTGAAGATTTGGAGTAGGTATATTCATTTCCGGAACTTTAAAGGCCCTACTTATACCGTGAATTGTGTAGACTTTGCTCGGAAATGCACACAAGCAAATGTATTGATGTGCACCAGTTCATCCACGGTACAAGTGTTATATCAGGGGACATTAAAATTTGTATTTGGCAGGACCTGAACTTAAGAGTGAGTCTAGAAAAAAAAATCGATATTTTAAATAACCACTCCTGCAATCACTTATGAAATAATTTGGGGAGTTGATAATGCACGGAATTTGGATTTAGATAATTAATAAGCACCAATTTCATGCATGCATTTTCCACCATTACCGCCACATACAACCGAGGTATCAATCCACCTTGCATCTATAGAAACAAAAGCAATGGTGTGTGCCTGACTAGACTGCTACAACTGCTGAGGTATTAATCAACCTAGCAAATGTAAGGCTCAATATTTTGAACATGTCTATAGAAAACAACAATATTATGTCTGGTATGTGAGTTGCAGACTATGACTATACATACAGTTGAGATAGTAATCCATATTTGCACCTGTTAGATCAATATCTTAGCTTGTTTACTAGAAAAACATGGCATGCGAGTTTCTGACTATGGCTTTTCAACATTATGTGAAGAAAACAGGTGCACAATGATGGTGGCAGTGACATCACTGTAGACATCTAAAATTGTTTTTCAAATAGAAGCGGACAATGTGTAGATTCATTTACGTATGTAATGTTTTCTCGGGAGATAGAAATATTCAAATCGGCTATTTTGGGCTTAACAGGCTAGATCTAATATCAATTATTTCGGGTGAAGTTTTTGCGAGTTGCGAGTCGCGAGTTGCGAGTTACGAGTTGCGGGTGCGAGTTTGCGAGTTGCAAGTTGCGAGTGCGAGTACGAAGTTGCGAGGTGCGCGTTCATGAATGTGAGTTGCGAGTTCGAGTTCATGATGCGAGTTGGAATTTGGCGAGTGAAATATGCGAGTGTGCAGTTCCTCTATTTGCGAGTTGCAAATAGTAAAGCTATTTGATTGTTGTTTACTACTATCAAAATGTAAAAGAGTGAAAATTTTCCCCAAAAAGAGTGACAACTCTTGTAAAGCACTCCAATATGAGAAGTTTGACTTAAAAGTGTGAATTTCACTCAAAAGAGTAAACAATCACTCCAAAAAGAGTGGCTTTCCACTCATTTTCGTGTTATCCTCGTTTAAGCTTCTCAAGCTGGTTGTCCTTCATTAACCTCTCAAACGGTGGAAATTCACCCCTTTATGGATTGCATTTTCACTCTTTTAGAGGCACGTGTTGTCCACGTGGATTGAGCGCTCGTCGCGCAATCCAAAGGTCGTCGGTGTCGAGTACCACTGCGCAACGTGTTGTGCCCCTTGAGTAAGGGCACTTTACCTCAATTACTCCTGCCCACCCAGGTGTATAAATGGTACCAGCATTATTCATGTGGGAAAGTTAACAGACTCGCTGTGCGGGAGGAGTGGCGAACCACCCACAGCAAACCATAATACGTACTATTTTTGAGGAGTCTGGCCCAACGCTAAGGAAAGAGAGATGGCAATACCGCGCACAAGCTGCTCGGCACGAGACTTTATTACTTACTCTTTGGAGTAAAAAATTTGTTCTTTTGAAGTACAAAACCACTCACTTTGGAGAGGTTTACAAGAGTTACACTTTTGGCGGAAATTTTCACTCGTTTAGAGAGTATGAAGATTTAGCTAATTTAAAATACCAAAGGAAACTGGGTGCTTGTTCATTGCATTTTTGTATAATGGTCATATTCATTTGTTACATTTTTGCCTTTTTCATTTTAGGTAAGCATAATTATACTCTTTGCACTCGTCTGCCTCATGTGCTTTATTTGTTAACCAAACAGGCACATGATCAAAGTAGATGTGAAGGATAAAACGTACTGATGCCTACATTTAAGTACATGTATCTTTCAATAGTCATGCAAAATTTGTAGTTCACAATTTGACAAACAGGCCTTGGTCAAAGGTATTGAGATTTTGTGATATTTTACAACCTTCAAATCTTGTCATCTTTTTTACTCTTTGTCTACCAGGTACATACCCTGATTTACCAATGGACAGGAGGACATTTTTTTAGGATACGAATTCTCTCAAAATTGCACAGAGATCCGATTGTAGACCACCTACCAAAAACCCTTCCGAAGGTTTTTTGGCCAAACAAGTACAAAAGAAAACAGCAAACCTGCTTTTGAACTTGCCTGCCTAACGTAATTGTCCCCCTAGAACACCGTGCTTTGACTTTGTCGTGACAGAAAGTACTAAATCATCATATTTATTACATTAAAGCAGCGTATTCGGATGTATGCACTTAGGTGTGATCTAATACATTGGCAAGCATTCCAAATATACAAAAAAACAGGTTCGAAAAAAATTGGGGGCGCTTCTTTCTGGAAATCTCCTCATGTTCTTTAAGCAGGAAGACACATAGGGATCAACTTTTGTCCACTGTGTTTATGTATGTGTTTTTGTTGATGTTGTTTGTTGTGAAAAAGGGTAAGCATTCCCTCTAATATCAACATAATTCGAGGATTTAAACCAAAACTTGAATCATAGATTGCAACATGGGATCCCTCATTTGTGATGGGTCAATAGGGTCACATACAAGGTCAAAAAGGTCATGTAAGGTCAAGTTGTAAGAGGCTAAAAAAGTAAAATTGACTTCAATTGGAAAAGTTGTGGCATTCAATTGGAACCAAACCTTGAGTATAGGTGCTGCTTTGGATCCATCATTATTGATGAGGTAAAGGTCACCTGCAAGGGTCAAAGTTCAGTATAAGGCCTATAATTACAAACTGCAACGGCAGATGACACAGCGGTCTAGGACCGATGTAATTTTCTTTTCTATTGGTAAATGAAGCTCATGTATATTATATAATAGTGTATTTGTTTAGTGCCAAAAATAGATATTGTATTTTCAAGGACCTTTACTCATTTCAGAACAGAATCAACAACCTACTAACTTTAACCTAACCCTAATTAATCAAAATTAAAAGGAATACTGTTGCTGCCTAAATAAGATCCTTCACGTTCCTCAACTTCAGAAATCATAAACCCATGATAGCCTGGCTACAGCTGCATGTTCCTATGTATGATCTACGGGCATGTGCCTATACAAAAAACAGTATGTTCTTTTAAATGCAAGAGATGAGAATTTGTATATGTACAGTCATTAAATGCGGTCAGCTAACTGTGACAATGAACGAGACATTTACCTCCACGCAATACTTGAAACATCCAATGCAACTTTCCATTAGGGTGTCTCCTATGATGCCTCTTTTGACACCATTTTGAAAATCAAAATTCAATAACTATGAGAGCGTTGGGGGGCAGACACCTTTTTCACCGGCGCTCTCAGAACATCACATTCTCTAAAAGTAGTGTCAGAAATAAAATTTGCATAATTTGAGCCCACCAAATTGTGAGGTTTGGATTATTTGGAATGTTAGTATAATTATGATGAGTCAATGGCAAACCAGGGATATTGTTGACATAGTAGTGAAATGCTGATATTGATGAATGAAACACACACAAACAAATTTTACAAATAGGTTGTTTCCGAAATATTTCACCAAATGTGGTTTCAGTTTCTCTACTAATACTTTGTAGGTTGTACAGGACTGATTTTTGCAGTGTAGAAAAATGAGAGTAAAAATCAAAAAACCAGATAAATAGACTGTGAGAAAACTACAAATCCCCACAGCATGATATGATTTTGAGGAAAAGTTTGATCTGTATGACAGTCAAGTTAAGACTACGTGGTGTCAGGGTATGTTATTTATATAGTTATTTTTCTGATCTTGTCCCTTAACTTGTCTCGATCCACACCTCAACTAATGGATTGCACTGTGTTATGTCGTTAACTAATGAGCATATGCAGGTTTTGTTGGGTGGTGTTAGAAACAAAACATTTCTTAGTATTTAGTAAACAGGGTCACTCTCATACCACACACGACACCTCTATACTGGTTCTACCAAAATGACAAGCTTTGCCATTTGCTGGTCATGAGGTTACTAAATTAACTAAGACCAACCCTCAAAGGTGCTTTTTGTTCTGATAGGAAAAAAGGAGAGCTATCCTATTTGTTCCAGCCAGCTCTCATCAGTTCATAAATATGCATTTCTATAATTTGACAAGTGAGCTTCTTCCTAAGTATTTGGCTACAGAAGTGCACTAAAGGTGAAAACACGAGGTGAATAATGGCCTTATTTCATTGTATTGGATCAAAAACTAAATTAGAAATTTCCAAAGTTGTGTAACAAAGACATTTTAACTTCACTCTTTCCGAGGGGGACATGATTGAAGACTTTTGATTAATCATTTTAGGCGATGTGTAAATCTCTCAGTGCACTTGCAGAAACGGGTGATATAACATAAACTGGCCGTTGTTTTACGTCACCACCATAGTCATAAGGTTATTGCAACTACAATGATGAAAAACGGAATATCTGATAAAATTTAAACTTTGTATGTCTGCTGTATGAAAATATAATGGGAAATTAGGGAGAGAACCTTTAATTAGCTTAAAATGAATGAAGAAAAGCAACTCGCAAATTCTAGGACTCGCAACTTCGCATGTTTTGTGTAACAATCGTAAATTTCAACTCGCAAAGAATCACAAACTCGCACTCGCATTAAGGAAACTCGGAACTCACAACTCGCAAAATAAACTCGCAATTCAACTCGCAACCGCACGTTTTAACTCACACCTCGCAACCCGCATTCAGGAACTCGCAACTCGTACTCGCACTAGTAACTCGCAACTCGCATCGCAGCTCGCAACTCGCAACTCGCGACTCGCAACTCGCAGATGATCCAAACCCAAATTATTCGGACCTCTATGTGCATGTGAAATAGTATAACCCAGGAGCCTTAGCACACATTTGTAAACATCTCAAGTACAAAAGGTTTGAGTGATAAAATATGTTGACAGACTGACAGGACCCCCTAAAACGTGATTCTTAATTGCCGCAAGTGGTGCCTTAAGGAGGAGGGCGGCCAAAACAAGTTTGGACAGGGGTCAAATTTAAATTGATCCAATCATGGTGAAAAGCCACACCATGTTATGTGTCTAACCAAAGGATTCAGAAAAGGGATAGTTGGTAATTATGTAAAGCCTTAAGTTTTCAGAGTTATAGGCTAAATACACCAAAAATCAATAAAAAGGGTCAATTTCAGTTGTACAGGGGTCAAATGTTATTTTTTTTTTTTTTTTTTTTTTTTTTTTTTTTTTTTTTTTTTTTTTTTTTTTTTTTTTTTTTTTTTTTTTTTTTTTTTTTAATGGCTCCCGATTTGGATAAAAAAACTGGTGCAAATTATAGATGGAGCTCATAGGATAAAATTAAGGAATAGCTTTGAGTGTCAAATGCTTGGCTAAGAAAGTAGGGGGGTAACAAGAGCAAGCCCCATTGAATGCATTGGCCGTTGACCTTCTGGCCCCCTACATCGGGAATAAGATTTTAAGACAGTCAAAATTATTACTTATTTAATCTCATGAACTCCACCAATAATTTGCCCCATGTTTTATCAAATCGGAGCAACTTCAAAATTTGACCCCTGTACACTGAAATTGACCCTCATTATTGATTTTTGATGTTTTTGGCCTATAAACTCTGAAACGTTAGGCTGTAACATATTACAAACTATACTTTTCTGAATCCTTATGTTAGACACACATAAACATGGTGTTCTGCTTTTCAACATGATTGATCCAATTTACAAATTTGACCACAGTACAAACTGGTTTTGGCCCCTTCCCCAAGGCACCACTTGCGGCCACCTTTAAGAACACGTTTCAGGGGTTCCGCTCGTTGTCAACATATTTAATCACTCAACCTTTGTCTTGCGATGTGTTACAAATGTGTGATAGCTCCAGGGCTATAATAACAGTGAGCAGTGATTTGTGTTCTGAATTCCGTCCTGTCAATTATGAGTAGATCTTCACGCAATACGGGCTTTAAGTGGGTGATGATAAATAAATCAAAAAGTTCAAACAAATATACCATCTCCATCATTAAATTACTGGCATGCCAATTCAATGTTGGTCCCCTATAACATTGTCTTATAAGGAACTGGTGTATTCCCAGATAGGTTGAAACACCCTACGCGGTCCCTCTATTTTAAAACTGGTAATCGATCAGAACAAAAGACCAATTCGATCTCCAAGTACTTTCCAAAACTTGTAAAAAGCGCGGTTTTCGTCTAATTATTTGTTATGAATGATGATGGGCCTTTTTTAAGTAAATCAATCAGTTTTCGGCCCCCCCAGCATTCAACAGCACATTACACGGACGGGATGATTTCTATAAAACGTTTGGAATGGTCAGCTAGACTTAAAAAAAAATGAAACACGAGAAATTGCAAATATGTGTCAGTGCAATAAAACATCTTTGGCCTTAATGCTAATTGTGTCCATGCTTTTTAGGTAATAGGAAAAATATCATTGGGGGCTTCTTTCTTGAGTATGAGGCAGCAGCTAAATATGTTGATGGAGGTGGGCAAGCTCATGTTGAGTGGTGGGGTTTTGAGAGGTTCTTATCCACCGGTAGACGAAAGGTATGGCACTCATAGAATGTGATCCACAGTCTGGGATGAAACCAATTGGCAGGCTTGAGAGATGGTCCAGGGCCCCCCATCGGTGCAGTGCTGTTGAAACGACCAACTCCTGTGCGAATCTGGTTCAAGGGACCATTTTCCTTGCGTGGAAGATTGTACCAGTGGGAGTTCTGTCATAGATGTTAAATAAGTAATTGGTGTGGTCTTGGTAGTACTAGCCAGGCATGTTTCCATGTCTATAAGTGTTGAAATGGGGAGCTTGGCGAGTTTTATCATCGTGTCGACGAAATGTACAGTACAATCCTTGTGTACTCTACCGTTCCCATCCAGACGACGCGTCGACTGGTTTGCCCATCACTGGTTTTTAAGAACAAAGATAACGGTTTACAAGCTGTTTGCATATGAAGGGTACAAGGTGGACAATCCGGGATGGTCCTGAGAAGCTGAGTGTCAATCCCTGGTGCCACACGGTGTCATATGCTGTGTGCCTAGGTCCACCCTCCATGGGGTAAACATGTCAGTCTACTGGATAAGCTTGGTATTTTTTTGTCGTGTTCCAACAGGGCTCAATCTCGGGCACTACATTCCATTGTGTTATAAAATGATCTGCCCACTATGTTCATAGTTTAAAGTTTGTATACAGACGTTTACTCGTGCAATGGGTGTCCATTGGAAATACATGATCTTAATGTGAACCAAACTAGTTCTGAATATTTTATGACAGATGTTACGTTTTGGTTACCAGGAAAAATAATATTCATCACTTAAATAATAAAGAAACAACGATATTGAACACCAACACCGCCAATTCAACCAGCCCCCTTTATTGGTGAATCTGTAATGTGGCCGATGGCAAACAAAAAACATACTAAAGAAGAAAGGCTGAATTAAAAAAGAAGTCTACTCAACTTTTGTGGTGTTTAAATAAAAAATCTAAAGGGAAGTCCAATTCAATTCAATTCAATTTTTTTCGCATAACATATCGACGTGAGCAAAATGTAATAAGTAACAGTAATACTAGTATAATAATACATAAAGTAACTCATTGAGACTGTAACTAAGATAAACTCGGTTGATGTTATGATATGATAATGCTATGACCATTAACTTGCAACCCATAGGGCTTTGGATTTGGCGGCCCCGTAATAACATTAAGTAAAAATAACTCAATATTATAACATGATACAGTAAGGGGTGATATAAAAATTTACATAGGTAAATAACATAACAAGAACAGAGACAACAAACAAAACAAACAATATCTTAAGCTAAACAAACACGTTAACGGGAAAACGGGATAAGCGAATTTGGAAAGGAAGACATATCAACAAAAACAAATGTCTTGCTTAGGTAGTAATATATTTCATAATGAGGACAGCCGAGAAGAATAGATAGATGTGAGGAAAAGGTTAAGGAAGAGAGATAGAAATAGGAAGGAGGAAAAGGGGAGAGAAATAAGGACTTGGGGAAAATTTAAAAAGAAATTGTACTGGTTGATGAAATGGTTTTTTTTTAAACAAATTTGAGCTTTAAAAGTATTTTTGTTTGTTGATTGTTGTGATGGATTCTGGAAGATCATCCAAAGCTTTGCGGCCGTGCTACTGAATAAAGTGCTTTTCAGAAGGAAGATTTTGGAGGGGAAGATGAAGTTTGTCGGCTTGTCTGGTGTTATAGTTGGTGGCTTTGTCTGTTTGTGGTAAGTAATTGCTGAAGTTCAGAGGTAAGTGATTGTTGTGATCGGCAAACATGAAATCGCCTTGTTTGAATTTGTTTGAGGTGCTCTAATTTAAGGTTTTCAGTGATTTGAAATAATTGGCAAGTGCTGATTTCTGGGGGTGAGTTTGTGATAGTGCGAATGGCCCATTTCTGTGTGGAATATTTTAGTTTGGTGAGTCGTGATGATAGTGTTGGAGGCCAGAGATGTTACAGTAGCTAAGGTAGGAGGAGACTATGTTGTGTTGTAAGTGATTTTAAGGTGTAGTCTGGAGGGTGGTGTTTAACTCTGTAGATTTGTACAATTGCGTGAGACGCTTTTGTAATGACAGAGTTGATGTGTTTATTCCATGTTTGTTTGTCGTCGCTTTGGGATGCCAAGAAATTTGGTTGAGTGTACCCTGGGAATTTGTCTGGTTATCTATTGTTTAATTTTTGTTGTGATTAGTGTTGTGTGTAGAGAAAAGCATGTAGTTAGTTTTTTAAAACATTGGAGAAATTTTTGTTAGCCCGAACCATCAGTGATTTTTGCGAGTCATGATTCAATGTTGTTTACAAAGTTCCCTTAATGTTAGTTTTGAAAGAAAAATTTTGTGTCATCTTCACATCAGATTAGTTTAGTGTGTTAGAGATGTTAGTGATGTCGTTCATGGGACTGAGGAACAGTAGGGGTCCAAGGATTGAGCCTTGAGGGAAGCCAACTGTGATAGGTTTTGATGGATGAGCGGTGGAGTGTACGTAGACTGATTCCGAGCCGGTTAGTGGTACTTCTGAACCACTCCAAGGCTACTCCACGGACACGGTAATGATAAAGTTGTGAAGAAGACTGTTGTGGTCAATGGTGTCCGAAGGCCCTTGAGAGATCCGGAATACCCCCCCCAGATGGTGTGGATTTTATTTTTTTAGTGCACGGTTAAGGTTGGTTGTTAGTTCAAGGAGTGCCATAAAGTCGAGCGTTGGGCCTAAACCGTATTGTTCATCGACCAGAATGTGGTGCTTGTTGAAGAATGTAGACAGACGTGTGTACATGCCTTTTTCAAGTAGTTTTGAAAAGTGGAAAACCGATATGGGCTGGTAATTTGCATTGTTATGTACATCTTTGTTTTTTTGTACATAGGACTGACTTGGCTGCTTTGGGTGATCTGGAAAGGTTCCGGTGAGAAGTGAATGGTTAAATATGTTTCATCCAAGGCTAAATTATGTTTTATCATATGATTTGTTGGAAATCCCAGGATCGATCTTCAGTGTCGGTACCCGCACTTTTACCCAGGTTTAACAGGTGGCGAATTTGGGTCATTTCATCAACATTACCTGATTCAGGAATCATTGAGGTGATGTGATTTTTTGGAAGGTGGTTTTGTTTAAAATGGGTACTTGAGAGTTGGAATTTTTTAGCTTACAAGTCAAGTTTTTGCCAGGGTAGTGAAGTGATCGTTATGCGTTAGCTAATTCAAGCGGGTCAGTTATCTGCTTCTTATTATGAGTGAAAAGGTCAGGGAGTTGTTTAGTGAGACCTTCCACCTCCGAAAAAAAAAAAAAATTTGTGTTGATGAATGTCCAGGGTTTTGGTGAGATCATTTTTGAGTTCGGAATTTGTGCTGTTTGTGTGTATTTTCTTTTGCAATACGAATATGTGAGTTATTTGTTTTTGTATTGTTTGTTATGTTGTTTGGTTAAGCTGGTGTGTTTTTTTTCTTCAGGGTATGTTTGATAGAGGCCGTGCTTGTGTTCGATGGACTTGGAAATTGCTGTTTTGTCATCCGGGCTGTTTATGGTTACTATTTTTTAAGGGTTTCTTTTGCAGGGGAATGTTTCGTTGTAATGTTTCGTAGAAGTGTAATGAAGTTGCTGTACCTATGTTTGGGGGGGGGGGTCATTTCTGTGAGTTCCCATGATTCAGAGTGGATTCTACGGTTAAATGTGTTGCGAAATGTTGTGATCTCTGTAGTCACCTTTAGTGATTGTTGTTTTTGTGGCATTCTTTATCTTAGAGAATGTAATGAGGAATATTGGGAAGTGATCTGTCGTGTCTGTGACAAATATCCCGGGTGTGGAGTCTGTGTCAGTGGATTTGGTGATCGTAGTTACATGAGCGTGCTGGGGTTATGGGCGTATTCTTGTAGGTCTGTTAATTTTTTGGATATAGAGTTTGCAGTTAGTTTGCTAAAGTCATTCTGTGTGGATGAGTGGAAATTGAGAAGATTGGACATAACGTCAACCGACACTATCGCCATCACGGTTGGTTTATTTCGTTCAGTGAGAAGTGCTCGAAGCTCATTGTTAAAAATTTTTGGGGGATTGTGTGTTCAGCAGTCTGTAAAATAACTTCCGACGTTTGTGTTTGGGTCTAGTGTTGGTGTAGGTGAGTTCGATGAAAATTGAGTCAACTTCGGTCTGGTGTTGTTGTCGATGATTTTGTATGAGATGTGATTTTTTATGTAAAGAAAAAACTCCTCTTCCCGCCAGTGGATTGCTCCTGGATGTACGGTGTAGGGCCCATTAAAGTGAGGTGGTGATTTGGGGGTCAGTACGCCATGTTTCTGAAAATGCTAGACATAGAAGAGTGGTTAGTGATCAGGTAGTTAGTGATTTCTTCATAATCTTGTGATACACGGGCAGTTTGAAATTGAATATGGAAAATGAGTCTTTGCTTGATGGTTTTATTTAGTGTGTTAAAACTAGTCGTCAGTGTGATAGCGGGAGTCTGAACCCGAGTTGTTTGTGGATGTGGTGAAGGATGGGTGGTCACCTGTTTGAGATGAATGGGTTCTGTGGTAACGGATTGACTGCAAAGGGAAGTAAGTTTTGTGGATTGTTCAATTTAGTGTTGGTGAAAACTTCAATTAATGATGCGCGAAGGTCTTCGTCGTGAAGCTGATGTAATTGCAGTTCGTATATGGGCAGGGCTTATGCATACTGAAAGGATAAGTCAAAGAAAATAAGAGCGAGGGGGGGTTATAAGGGAGAGATAGAGGGACGAGAGAGCGAGGAATGAGAGAGAGTACAGAGAGAGAGTGGAGAGACGAGGAAAACTTGAGAGATTGATGGATGAGGTAGGTTAAAAAGGAAGAGAGTTTATAATAGCGATGAGGAAGCGGTAGATAAAAGTGAAGCAATACATGTAGACAAGGGTGTTGACAATTCAGGGGCAGACACAGCAAAAGACAAGCAACAGAGGGTTACAGGGGCTGAAATGTAAATTTAGATGGAGGGGCGGACATAACAATATAACCAGACGAAACAGTTAACAATGTACAAAAATCTTAAATATTACCAGAACAATTAATTCAGTTATACTTGCAACTAATATTTTAACAAT
Source organism: Ophioderma brevispina (assembly GCA_023653785.1). Lineage (NCBI taxonomy): Eukaryota > Metazoa > Echinodermata > Ophiuroidea > Amphilepidida > Ophiodermatidae > Ophioderma > Ophioderma brevispina. Next base: position 6,335 of record JAMKCH010072765.1, on the reverse strand, counting down.
GAGAGAGACGCGAGGCGCTCACAAATAACAATACCACCTAATAAATAAATTCAAACCTTGTAATACAAGGATTGTATGGGTAGGTAGGATGTTTGGAAGTATAATCCGCAATTCGCTGTGAAGTAATATATCATTTCAAAGATCAATTTCTGAAGGCTCTAAATTTTTTTCATATACACATCCAGACCCAGTTTTTGAATAAAATTACCCATTTTCTATACCATCTGGATCACTTTCACTGTTTCTTTTCGCTCCAAATCAATATAACGTGAACAAGACACCCATTGGTTTCCACCGCTATCGTCAAAATGCAAGCTTGGCTTTTATACTCAACTCGAGAAACAAATCAAACGACAATTTCAGGTTGTCTCTCATCAAACAGTGTATATAACTATTTCTCATCGCAAACTGTTTCTGCAATTATGTTTGTTCGAGAATGCAAGACATGCAATGAGTATTCTAAGAAAGTCTACAAGAGGAAACTGTCTAAAACTCTCGAGGTTTCAAATTAGATATTTAAAATTTTCAACATAAAAAATTTTGCCAAAAATTTGCAAACACTAGATTTTGGACAATGAAGTTTGCAAACCATAGAGGCTTCCTTGTTTCACGCAATTTAGTATTATCCATTATTAATTTTTATAGTGTAATAGAAAATGAGCAAAGTTACCCACATTTATAGTTTCAGGAAAATTGGTTGCTTCGGTTAAAATTAGTATAACTCGGGTTTGGTGGGAGCAATTTCTTTTTTTTTAAATTCAGACCTTCAACGACACTGCTCTTTGCAATATTTTTAGTTATTAATTCCTACTATTTTTTTACTAAACTTAAAAAAATTAGAAAAGCGCCTTTTTGAATCCGCCTGTTATGTTATGTTAAAGAAAGCGTTTTTATACACATTTGCTTATAATATGGTATATAGTTGTACTGTAGTCTTACTTTGACAACAGTAATTTTATTGGGTTGAATACTATGATTTAAGGAACCCAAAGAAACTTGTTGGAGGTATTTGTTGTCGATGCTTATCCTTCGTTAACCTATTTATGAACCTGGTGAGTACGTATTATTGTTTTTGGTCTAATCGTTCATCCGTACTGTACCGAATTTCCCGTTCCCACAACAAAACAAAACATCATTTTTATTATCTATTCTGAATTTGAAATCATTGTAAATGCTTGTTTAACCTTCTAAGTTCTCAGCATAATCCTCAGATACGGATATGTTTGTGATAAAAGCTATTACTCCGAGTACAAAAAATCACAATTCAATTGTTTTAGGACCCCTGTTATTCTTGGTTGCCACTTTAATCTTGCTAAAAATTACCATATATAAATGAGTAAAATCATTAATGCGTCGTTTATGGCAAATATCACCAACCACCAGCAGTATGAATGTTATTAACTTTCCCTGGGGGATAGCCCGCCGCACATAGTGGTTTTGAAAAACCCAGTCGCTTAGTTGGATTCGAACCGATGAACCTCCGTATTGGTTAGAACGAAGCGCTCTTCCAACTGAGCTGTCAAGCCTGGGTTGGTAGATGAAGGTCGCTAGATATCAGCTATAGGGGTTGGGTCCGAAAGGTGTTCTTCGCTTTCTCTAGCGGATAGCATCAGAATGGGTATATTTAAAATTTCAACACAGCATAGCCCAAAAATATTAAAGACTTTCCAAAGTTGCTTGCACGCCTTCCTAAAAAATAACTCTTACCCCTAACTCATAACATAAACTCTAAATCCTAGAAACTGACCGTCCAAAGGCGCACTTTAAAAGCGTTGAAGCCTATCTAACTGGCATTGCATTTTTAGTCTTTTTTGGGCCGAGAAACCATCTACGCCCCTTACCTAAAACTATACCTACTAGTGCCATCTGCAACGCCTCTCGTAGCTCGGACCTCAGAGACCGAGCACGATTTTTAAAAATGAAATCTTAACACATATTATAAAGTTTCAACACAAAACATTGATGTCCGTCTTTTCTTTCAACGGCACTGTTGCTTTATTTCACAACAATTATACGTTCTTGCGAAATGAAACATTAAAGCCACTATCCGCGATTTTTTTTCAAAATGTAACCAACAAGCGCCCCCGATTTTTCCATCAAAGTGGCATTTTTTTGCACTGTTGTGTTGGGAAATTGTTGAGTAAAGACCCCTGTAAGTACTAAGGGCTAACGCGCTGTATTTGTCAAGACTGAGATTTTTATATGCTTTTATTTTACGTGATGAAAAGTCGGGCTCCCCACTTTTTTTTAGACGCAAGAAACAGTCGTAAATGGCATCTGCAGGACCGGCTTAAAATGGTTTAGTGTCCTTTTTTCACAATGAACATGTGCTTGATATGATCTAACACTTTTCATTTAGAGACCAAATCGGCATTTTGATTTGTGGGGGAAAATGACTGATAGTGGCTTTAAATATTGTTTGAAGTTTCCTTGAACACTGTTTTACTATTTCATGACTTCATAAAGATCGGGGTCCCGACAATTTTTCGCTAAATTCGCCCGTATTTTTTAAAATTGTTCTCAGCCTCACAGTTTATGATAGTCTATCCTTTCTACAAGTTTCAATAAAATATTGCAAAAAAATCGATAATAACTTAGGCGTTTTGTTCACATCTGAGAACGTGACAGACAGTCGCTTTAAATTGAATTAAGGAAAAGGGGATGCATGGCGATTGAGTTTTTTTTTTTGTTCGAAAGCGAGGAGTGGGGGATATGAAAACTAGTTGTCCAAGCAATTTTAAGTCTCCATCCTTCACCACGATATGTCAATTGTTCCATTCGCTTACCTACTTTCAAGCTAAGTGATATTTCTTTAGTTTCAGAAGGTCTTACAAAGCGTTTGTTACGTTTTGTTATCTTTACTAACTATAGAAGGGGTGCGTTTTTCCTTGTTATAAGTTACACCCATTCCACCTGTAGTGCGACCTCCTGCAGCTTCTTCTTGCCATTCAGCTAGAACCTACTAATGCCACATACTAGCTCTTAACCCTTCAACCTGCATAAGGTGGGGGGGGTTCCTAGGGACCCCATTTTTTTTTGTTTTTTTAAGCCCGGCGATTTTTTTAACGCTGCAATTATTTGGTTTAATATTTTTTGTAATTTGTCTAACTTTTTATGTTGCGCTTACATTGGTTTAAAAAAAATTCAAATCCATCGCGTCGTTTTTGCCGTTAAATTAGTCAATGGTCCCGGAAGCCCCCCCCCCTATGCACTAACGGAAGTGCACATGACCAAAATGAAAATCTTATTAGAGTTACTGTGTTCTGATTTTCATAATGCATCCACCTAGTGACAAACAGTCAATAATTAATTAAAAAATCTGAAAAGTATGTAGCCAAGGGAGCCATAATTTTTATATATATCATGTAGCGTTTCTGTAGGCAACCTATGGTAAAATTATAACAAGAACAAACTCTAAAATATAAAATGGCATGAGATTATTTTGTGCTTACTATGTTAATATAGTTCATTATTCACCATAGAGCATCACACAAGTCTGAAGTGAAGCAATGCCGTCTAAAAGGCAGAAACAAATTAGTGGTCTTTTTCGCACATTTTGCGCAAAAGTAAATCACTGTTTTGCCCCTAATTTTCCTACTTGAACAACTTTCCTTTCAGTTTTTATTTCTTTATTGTTGATGTCTTTTGAATCCTTCTAACATGTGTGGATTTTCATCTAACAAATCCTTTAGGAAGTGGTTTTATTGGGGGGTCCCTAGGAACCCCCCCCCCCACCCGTTAATGCACTAACGGAAGTGCAAAGCCTTATGCAGTTAAGTGTTAAGTGACATTTGCATCACGGATATTTACCCCTACGTCCCCTCGGTTTCCTTGATAATAGGTTTTACCATGATTTACGCTATATAAACAATTGGTTATGGTCGGCTACTAATATAGGTACAAAATCGACCATGTTAAACGCTTGGTCGACTTAGTTTGAAAGAAACTTCCTAGGGAATTAGGAAAACGATATATAAATTGCCGGCTAGACCCTTTCGTTGTTGTAGCCTTCTTAAAATGGCCCTTTTTTTTCCTGTGCAGTTGATCCTCTGAAAAGGCAGTCAATTCAATTTGCGTTTCCTCCTCAGGGTCAAGAATTCTTGCTCTTAATGTAGTTTTTGTTGATTAAACGTTTTAAAATTCAACATGATGCTAGTTTGCTTAAACTTGTATGTCTGAGCCTGAGCGTCCGGCATGGGTGATGACATGAATTTTTGAGTGAATCCCCTGCGTATTTATTTTCTTTCGAATCGGATAGAAACACGGGGAAGTTTTGAATCACGTCAAGACCGGGAACGGAACCATAAGTCCCCGTTTCTTTTGTCGGAGTTAATAAACTCAGCTTAAAGCGCGGAAGATACCATCCTTTTCGCTGTATTTAGTGATGAAAGGACTGTAACCGGCTGCTATGGGCGTTTGAAATGTGCCAAAGAAGTGTGTAACAGGAACGTTAAAGTGTTAGGAAAACAATGTTCATAAATTTTGAACTTTAGAAGGTCCCCCATCTAAATCTTTTTTTTTTCTGTTCCTTTGCGTCTAGACAGCTCGACAGTTTTGCGTCCGCGGAGCTCAGAGAGCTTCACAACATGTGCAACGCTAAAAGAGATGTGAATACTACATCCATGCTGGGCTGTTACAACTTGAAGCACTTGATATGGAAATTATTCAGTGATACTGAGAGTGGTCCGTCAAAGCGTCGTCAAGTTCTTCTACATGATGATGTATGTTGCAAGGTGACGGATGGACTCATACAGCATGTTGATGTTGTGAGTGGTGTTAATCTGGGTTTTCCTGTGACTGGGCAGGTGGGATTGTATGAAATGCACGTTAACCACCAGTGCCAGAATGAAAACAAAAATTTACAAGTGGGTGGATAAGTTTACTGCTGCTTCTATTTCATGGTGGTGGTGTGGATTATTTTAGATCCCTATCAACACAGCAAACAAACAAATGGGTTATCAGTGTCTTCAAAAGAAAGAGAAAACAGTCGAAAAATATTAGGGCAAAAAGACGATGAGCATTGTGGAAAAGGCAAATCAGCGCAAACTAGTGCAATGGAGAACACAGCAAATAAGAGGAGGTGAATCAACCGGTAGTGTCGACAGACGTACACGGGCCCACCCACGATAGCAGAAAGAAACAAACCCATGAAAAACAGCTGTAAACACGAAGAGTAATTTAATAAAACAAACTCCCAGCTAGAGCTAGCTTAGCGAGCAAAGCAAAATAACGAAACATGATCATGAGTTGTCATGGCCGTAGTAGTCCTACCAACTACCATTGAGATCAATCTCGTCACGAGATGTGACAAAGATTATAACTTAGATTGAGCACAAGTGTCGGCGTTTAATCTATTTGCCAGGATAGGTGGGATGGATTAGAAAGAACAAGAGAGAGGAGGGAAAAATGATTTGAATATTCCTTACTTAATTGCGATTAAAATACTACTTCAATAGACTTCACCCAGACCTTAATTGCCATAGCCTGCGTAAAACATACAGAACTTTGGCAGACAAGAGAGTTCTTTGCCCATGATCTAGGCTGTGGTATATCGGTCAGGTACAAAGCTATACCATTATTTTGTCCAGAACCACCGCAGGAGATTTCAGATCTAAAAAGGGTTCAAGCTTCAAACAAAATCAGACCGTCGCAGCGCGCGCTAAATGTTAAATTGAGTTAAATTGGTTATTTGAAATTTGGATTACCGTATGATGAATAGGAATCGAGAGGGTGTATTTATACCAAATAGAAACAAAAAGACCAGGCACGAGAAGAATTTAGCCCTGTAGGCCTATTATACCCATGTTATTTTTTTAACGGCTGTTAGACTTGTAGTAGTAGTATCCGCTTGATTTTCATAGACAGTTGTCATTTGCCAAAAAAGCATGAACAACAAGTTCGACAAGGATGATATATCTCGATTTGGCACGATCTGCGTATGTTCCCTATTATGAGTAACTTTTCATGACATAATCCTCACCCCCTTTATTTCCGTTTAATGCATTAGGAATGGCTGCGCAAATGTTCGTATGTGATAATGAACAAAGAGATTTAGACCTCACTGTACGTAAATTTATTTACGGGGTTTCTTTTCGCGAATTATAACTGCACGAACACGCAAAAAGTATAGACCCGCCAAACCTAATTAAAGTAAAAATGAAGCTATAGGGTGGGACCCCGGCCAATTTGGCAAAAAAAGCGATAATATCTGCACGTGTATATATTCAGTATGCAAAACTCGTCGCGAAAGTAGATCAGAACGCGCAAATATTTTGTATGGGGCATTTCAAGTTCAAATTGGACCTTTCCCTGCGTTACTTCAATAAGTTCAGATG